>VXBC01010531.1:505126-518900 GCA_013399945.1 Ploceus nigricollis
GCCGGGCCTCGGCCGGGAGCGGAGTCACGGCGTGGCGGTGGGCTCGCCCTGGCTGTAGTGCGGGGAGGGCAGAGAAGCCCGGGCGCTCCGTGGGGTGCAGCGGCCGTGGTCGGCACTGGGGCGGCCACTGGAGGCTGCCGGGGCAGCACCTCCCGCGATGTATTTCGGATGGTACGAGACAAAAACTGTGCGAAATTTAATTTTCAGTTATGTTATTCCCAGTATTCCAGGGCAGTCAGTTGTTACTGTTAGGATGAAATTTGACTATACACTTAATACTTGAGTTCTTCTCTGTCAGGTGTGTTCTGAGAGATCAAAGTCTGTTTTCACATACACATGTGAAAATGCCTGTCTCATATTTTCTGACAAACTATTTTGTTTATAAATGACCAATAATTTTTGGTGTGTTTAAAAATAAGAAATCTTAATTATTCCTTGACAAAAGTAATGTAGAAGGATTAATTCCTCTAAGTGTAGTTACTAACCAGTTTACAGTAAAATAATTTGAAAATATGTATATTTTATGTTACACTTCTTATTACTAATGTTTATATATCTGTGCAGGTACACGGGTGCCCTGTTGGAGGAGGAGGCTCTGAAAAAAGCAGCAGAAAATGGATTGTCTTCACCTGAATTTTTTGAGCTTTGCATTTGGTTAGGTTCCCAGATAAAGTCACTTTGTAATATGGAAGAAAGCATCACTGCAACAGATGGTATATGAATGTTAATTTAGTATTTGTTCAGTGGATTTAGACCCATACTGTTCAGCTAATGGTGAAATGACAGTGTTGAAGTTTACAAGAAAGCTGAAAGGTAGCCAAACTCAGGCTGATATTTGTATATATGTGGCTCTTAGATTAAGGTCTTCTGTTCTGAAGACTGTTTCAAAAGGGAAAAAGAAGATGATTCGGGGTGGTTTTAGATATACATAAATGTGAAAAGTACATTCATGCCTGCAATCATATTTTGATGGCATAGATTGCAGTGCTGGCTGTTTTCCGGCTGTTGGTCCAGCACAGTGTTCCGGTCAGCGCTGTGTGTGGATATGTGACGCGCTTGGTCGCGCTGCCTGATTATTTCTGTTGAGGGCTGGAATTTGGATGAGATTTTATATATACTTATATTTTCATCAAAAAAGTAGTGGGACTAAAACCAACCACTGAAAATAATGTGTTCATGACTCCTGTCACTTCTTCATCAGAAAATTAGTTACATTGACATGCTATTTAGTGCCATAAACTGTACACTTCCTGCTGATGGTCATTTGTGTTCATGTCTTCATAGACTGCTGTAGCATTACCTCATTCAAAGCATGAGTACAAGATACTATTAGACGGCATTATCTTCCTGTAGGACTTGATTAAGAAAAATGTTACTGGGGTGGTAGATGGTTAATCTTTGGGCTGTTGAGATCTGCAGTAGAAGTGTATGTTAAAAAAATTAGATTGCAGTTTGATGTTTCTGTAAAAAGCCATTAATTGTGCATTTATTTCCATAGGTGTAAAAGATATAGAGAGCCTCCAGCTTGAAATTAGTGGCTTTCTGAGAGAAATGGCTTGTCCGTATTCGTCACTGGTGTCTGGAGACATCAAAGACAGATTAAGAAAGAAAGAAGATTGTCTTAAACTGCTTTGTGAGTAATAATAATTTTTCCTATTTATAATGCAGTATTTTATGTGTATGCTTTATCATAACTGAACGATTTACACTGAAGAGTTCTTTATGTGTTTTTAAGTTGATGTGTACAGTCACTACACGCTCAGCATGCATCAACTCACTTGTGGAAAGTGAAAAATAGAGCAGCATTAGAAAGCTGTTTAGCAGAAACTAAAATTTCTTTTAAAAGTATGGTGCAATCTACTGAGGCTTCCTGATCCCTCTCTTGATCCAGTTGTTCCAGCTCATGTAAACTGAGACCTTGCTTCCTGTGTTTGTGAGAGGTTTCAGGGCAGCTTGAACAGAAATGCTGCATAATTTGAAGGTGCTGAAAACAGAATTAAGAGAAGCAACGTCTAAGTGTAAGTTGGACTTGGAAAAAGGAGTGGTAGCAGAGTGGTAATATAAAACTAGCCAAGGAACTTGGGATCTGGTGGCAGAAGAGAGTTGAACAGTTAAATGCAGTGTGTAGACTGAAGGTAGGAAGTCAAGTGAGAGGAAGTTGAGGTAAAGAATAGGAAACATACTGACCTATTCAGGAGAGAACTGAGAAAGTCTCCCTTTTATCATAGTTATCTTACAAACGTAAGATATTGTAGCTGTACTGAGAATGTGGATGCAGAAATGCTTAAGTGTCTCTAAATCTGCTGTTATGATGCTTTTCTCTCTAGTATTTCTAAGTACAGAACTTCAGGCTTTAAAGATACTGCAGAGCAAGAAAATTAAAGGCTCTCATTTGGAAAAGCACAATGAAATTATTCAGGAAGTGCAAGCTATTTGCGATGCACTGAGTCTGCCAAACTCCTCATGTTCCGGTATTCCTCCCTTGTTAACCAGTGTGGAACAAAAGGTATGGGCTTTTACGTCTTCTCGCTATTGCTAAACTGTAAGCACTGTCCCTGTAAGCATTCATCGTAGAGTTAAGGGCCCAGCAGTCTCACCCATAAAAACCCTCTCTGACAAGTGCAAAAGAATTTTAATTCTGAAAGCCAGCTTAGTGGTTTAAGTTAAACTGTTTTAGTTATGAGGTGAAGTATTTCAGCATTTCCCTGAGGTTGCAGTGTACCTGATTAGACGTATTTTGCCACGCAAGTTTAAGTTTTCTTCTTACCCGTTCAAACGTGCTGTAGCAAGCAGAAAACTTTGGTTAATAACTGATTGGGCATTTATATACCTGTAGTAATTTCTGGAATGTATTTAAATTTAATATCCAAAACTTAAATTAGTCCTTTTTAGTTTATTAATTTCTTAATTGCAAGTGTTGATTTGTTGGTGGCATTGCCTTAGTTGCAGAAGAGGATGAAAATCCCTGAATTGCCAGTATTCAGTGAATAAGCCAATTTAAATCTTAGTCAGCAAGATAGTTCTTTCTGTTGTGTCCCTCCAGGTTCTAACTCATTTCACTGATGTGATCCTTAATTTGATTTCCTTACTGCAGAATGTAAATAGGCTCTTGAGTTGGAATTTATCTTCTCAGACAGCTAAAAGTTTTGCTCTTCATCTCTCTCTAGTGTTTGGGGAGAGAGTGACTGATCCCCCCTGTAGGGTAGAATAAAAACTCCCTCTGCTTCTGAGTCTTTGAATTTAATAATTTGACATTATTGTGCTTGTTTTTTTCATTCTTCCTCATCAACAAGTGGGCAGTTGAACATTCAGAGATTCTGGGGAGAGGGCCTGTTACTTGCATGATTTTCTTACATCTGTCTTCAATGTGACAAGACAAAACCTTTAATAGGTTAATTTATAAAAGGCATCACCCAGGTGCAAGTGGAACTGCCTATTCCTACCCTATAACTGTGCTTGATCTGTTTAATTCTAAGGAAGTCTTTACATTCAGTAAATATTTTTGAAGGGATGAAGAAACAATTCTAGCACTGTTTTGGGAATGAAAATGTCAGAGTTACAGCTGATGACTAATGGCCTCATTGTGCTGATCTCCCTCTGTGAGTGATAGCTGTGTTTACATCCATGTGTGTTTCATAGGCTGCAGCCTGTGACCTTCCTTGCTCAATTCCTTGCTTCACTTCTCAGGTGCAGATTGAGTTTCATCCCATTATAGGGACAGGACTCCAGTTCTGCAGTTGTGGGACAGCAAGACCAGACCTGGAGCACCAGTTCCTTCATACACACATAGTGATATAGAACTTTTGCTTTGAATTGTTGGACACCTGGTATCTGCCACCTTTTGCAAAGTCTGACATTTCCTATGAGGCAGCATCACAGGCTTGAATTGTGCATAGTGTTGACATCCCTGTTTGTATAAACTGTTACACTTTCAGAAGTACTAAAATGAGCAGAATCTTAAAACCGTTTTATCTTTGGTTTTGGTTGGTTGTTTTTTTTTAATTAATGCTGCCTGGACTATTTTCCAATAGTTTTCAGGTCTGTCAGTTCCACAGTGGTTATACCACTTGTACTCACTTCAGAGTGTAGAAAGTTGGCAAAACTAGTTCATTCATCTTCTGTGACTCAAAATTAATAGTGTAATTTGTTCTCTGTGTGTTTCATCCCTCATGAACAAAGGATTTTTTCTTACGTTGCAGGAGATTTTGTAGAATTTCTGTGATGTGTTTACTTGTCCTTCATCCATTACTTTAATATAGGACAAGTTTGGAGTTATTTTGATAGATGACAGAGTTAGAGACCTAAACTTATCAGTACAGCTGCTTTAGAAAGGTGGTGCCACCAATTAAAGTTCATTGGCTTTGTAAAACATTTTTTTAAGAGCACCATTTTGTTACCTTTTTTTAATATCACCACAGAAATTCACTTGAAATGATATATTTATTTTTCCAAATACTTTTTGTCTTCTGATTTAATTAGATTCTGCATAAAATTGCACTGTTGATGTTTAATATTATATCATTCATAATACAGACTTACATACTGATCTAGTATTTTTATTTAGTGTATCTGCAAATGTATCTGCAGCATTTCAACACGTCTACTCTTTGTCTCTATCTAGCATCTTCAGCATTGTCAGTAGCTGTGGGAGTAGTTCTGAGAATAGTTTGGCTGTGCAGCAGCAACCTACCAAAGGCCAGATCACACACTGTATTTTGGTATGGAACATTAGAACATTTATTGTTTTAAGTGATTTTCCGGTTTATTTAAGAGATTAGTATAAAATCAGGATTGCTTTCTTCATTCAAAATGAGTTTTATAGTAGCTCAAACTTTGAATGTACAATCATAGCAAGTATCTTTTGCATCTCCTGTAATTTCCTAGGGTAGTGGTTATCAATATACCTAAGAAATTGACAGTATTGCGGCCTTCTATCACTAAGTATATCTTATTTTATTATACAGTACTGAAAAACTAATAGTAATTTTTAAGTTGTTTAACATGCTGTTCCCTTGTAAAGTATATTTTTACAAAGGGGGAGTCTAGGAGTCAATCTGAAATTTAGTGCCAAAACCTCCAGAAATTCTAAATGAACATTGATGAAAGATTCAGAAAAGTTCATGCCAATGTTGTGCTTTGTAACTAGCGCTTACATCTGGCTATTTTCCAATCAAGATAGTGTGAATTTTACACCTAATTGCAAAGTGACATTCTAATACTCTTTATTTGAATAAACTTTTATTTGTGATATTATTCAAAAGACGTCTGAACTTTTTTGCCCACATAATTAAAAATACTCCACTACTTTTCACATATCAGTGGAATGAAAAGAAACTACAAAGGGCTTCTGAGCAAACTAAGTCAAAATTAAGCTAACATAACACTTAAGTGAAATGTGAGAAGAATTTTTTTTAAAATATTTGGGTAGAAATCCTAGAATTTATCATTATTTAAATTAATGTATTTCATTTAACTGTTGATCTGTAGTAATTTTACAGATGTAGTGGTGCCTGGACAGTAAGGATTAATGTAACTGCGGGGAGCAAGACCGAAGAGTTGTCCTGTTCACCAGACATCAGGGTCAAACAAAAATGTATTTAAAGTTAGATAAATACTGAATTTATCTGCAGGAATATGAAAGAGAGGGTTAAAAATATTTTGTGCTTAAGATTTTAGGTGATCTCTCTGCAACTGTACAGTACACCTTATGACTAATTAAGGCAACATTCTTTCCTCAAAGTGTTGCTATTTTAAATTAATAACATGACACCTTTCCACAGGTCAGGTTTTTTTCAAAATCTCGAAAAACTGTGGAGGTGCATACATATATGATGTTTTTCTGTGCAAATGATGTTAAATGTAAAAATTACTGCTCTGTTTTGACAGAAGATGAGGATATTTAATAAATACATTGAACGTGGTAATGAAATGAGAGCTAAATTTTTTTTTCAGTTATACAAAATTACAAAACAAATGAGAAATGTCATGTTCAATAAGGACACACTTTATTTGTTAACAGTAGAATAACTGTTAATTTTATGCAGCAGATTTGAATTTGGTATTTTTTTCTCAAGCAGATCCAATGGCTTATTTGTTTTCATTTTATATTTAGAGACTGTGTGAACTCCCAAAGCAATCCCATAAATTTTTAGTGTTAGCAAGGTCATTGATTACACAGTATGTCAAATAGTCAAATATACTTGTCTACATCTAGTTTTAATTATTTGGTTTTATTTTTACACCTGAATGTGTAAAAACATTAGGATGATTTGGCTATTACGATTTGTTTTATGTTTCTTTGAGTGTGTTTTCACTGCTCTTTTATCAGGGCACTGCATTTGGTTTTTTTCCCACTTTACATGTTCAGACTTCTTTCTGGGTTGTGATGGATTTTTTAAACTCCTGCATATCCTTCTCAATCCAGGGCAACTATCGTGTGGGAATATAGGTTGTAGCATAGATTCTCACATCCATTGTATTCTTGTCCTCTGGCAGACTGTTGTGTGTCAGAGTTCCTGTGCTCATACCTCTGTCGTCAGTCATGGCTGGACAACATATTCTGCAGCTGTAAGGAAGCTCAGCTTATTTTACCATTATAGCTGTAGGATTTCCCCATGAGCCTGCTGATGGGAGTGAGGAGTAAGCAGAGATTCACTAATCTGAATATGACTTTACAGTGTGTCAAAAACATAGACCAGTTCATGAGTATAGACCAGTTCATCAGTGAAGAGATTCCTCCTTAACTGTTACTGATTAGTAAAGCTGTGCTGGATAAAAATTACATAGGTGTTCTCTTTAACTTGGAAAGAAAATGTTGCAGAAATTTGGGGGCAGTTTCTCAGTCAGTAAAGGATTGTTTCATTCAGCTGCTCTTGTTTCTTCTAGTTTTGATTTTCATTGATTTTCTTTCTTAATTGTTCTCTTTAAACTTCCTTTGACTTTTCAGTTCATGGAAATCAGGAGTAAGCAGCAGTGATTGACTTATGATGGCAGAATGTGTGGCTTTTGTATGTGGAGCCCAGTCTTGTGTTTACCTCTTAGTTGTTCTTGCAGCTGCAAACTTACAATAATTCTAATCTCTAGGTACTATTCAGCATCACTGGCTTTCATATCTTCTTTCACACTCTAACTGTAAATTACATTGAGGATTTTTCCTTTTGTTGTATTGGTTTTTGTTTCAGCAGCTGGTCTCATTTTGATAGACTCTCTTTCTTTCAAACACTGAGGTAATATTTCTGACCTCAGTGGTATATGAATAGACATCTCTTGCCCAATAGAATTTTTAATTTGTCTGCTGTTCATTCCTTCTTCTGTACTAATTACTGATCTGTTCATCTCTTGTTGTCGTATTGATCTTACTCTATTGTTGATTATTAATATTTGATTTTGATCTTCAAACATTTATTTAAATTCAAACATAGTTTGTGCTTAGGTGCATTTGCATTTTGGAGTGGAATATGGCACCGTGTACATGCTTCAGTTAAAAAAACTGGCTACATGCAGAAGACAGACAACCTTGGAGTGTTTTTTGTAAAGAAAAAGGTTATAGAGAAGCAAGAATTATCAGAGAATGAGGAGTGTTGGGATCAGTATGGTACATGGAACTGAACGTCACCCCTTATTGTAACTTCTTTTGATATGAATTTAATATAATAACAGGGAGTATTACACTAATTAGATTGCCACTTTTCAGATACTGCTAGGCTATCTTTTCTGATAGAGTCAAAACATTGTTTTCCCTTAATTTGTTCACAGCACAATATATTTACCTCAGACTTTTTCTGGGATATTGTGTTTTTAACCTGCCAGAGTGCTGCCCACCAGTGATGTAAAAAGAAAGAACAAAAACCTTGGTTTTCACAGAAAATTTGAGATCGGATATTTTTCTTCATATACATAAAAAAATGGAGATAATTATAAAAATCCTACCATATCAGAGTTGATTTTCTAAGTATTTTTTTTTTTAATTAACTAGGTGCTCCAGATTTTGGTTTTCGACTTCTGGAATTTTTTTTCATGGCAATCATTAGAGATGATATTTCTGTAACATGTGAAGCTCAAAACTAAGCTTTGAACCATGCCTTTGTGACAAATGTAATGTAAATGCCTGTGTGCCCGCATGAAGTTTTATAATCCTTGCAAATGTATCTAATGGCTGTCCCCAGTTACAGGTTTTACTGTAGATCATGCACTACCTTAGTCTTTCCTTTGACATATAAAAGAAAATTAATTCTAGTTTTACTCATTTTGCTTGGTTCCCCATGGTTGTTTACTAAAGTAAATAAAGATGTAGTTCTCTCCATCAGACTGTGCAAAACTTGCAGGAACAATAATATGTATGCAGTCAACTCCAGCTGAAAAATCAGTTGGATTATGTTCAAGCTATGTACAAGTGTTGTGGGCATTCATGGTAATGATTTTAGAAGAGCTTTGCCAAAGGAAGTTCACTCAAGAAGAGGAGGTAGAGATTTCTTGTAATGAGAGAGGAGAATGCAGTGGTGTTTGGAAGGTAGAGAGAGCATATTTAATCTCTAATTATTGAGGACAAGAACTAGTGGAAGAAGTATAAGCAAATTTGATTTGGAGTGAATGCAAAAGTTTTAAACGTAATGTTAGCTGGAACCAGTTATAGGATTAGAATAAAATTAATGAGAAAGAATGACTGCATGCCTGTCATGTCTCCTGCCTTTCTTAATAACACCCATCACCAGATTTTTTGTAGCCCAGTGTAACATTTGGCAACAGAACTCCGAACTTCTAATTGTTGTCGTTGCAACAGTTAGGTGTATCTAAAAGGAGTAATTTAGCCAGTCCTACTTCCTGTATGCACTTGATAAATTTGCTATATAACTATTGTTCCGTTAATGGGAGGACAAGTGATGTGCTATAAAATATTTTTATATAGAGGCTGGTCATCTTATAAAAGTATTCAGGAAATCTTTTGATAGTGGATCATAAGCTAGAAGGTGTGTATCTGTTTTCATGAGTCTGCTAAAACAAATGTGATGTGTTTGATCTTCCGAGTACCAAAATGAGATTGTAACTAATTTTGCTGAAATAAATCTAAATATTATTTGTGTTCTGAGATGTATGTGTTTTTTTCAGGTGAAGGACATTCTCTCAAAAGTTAAAAATAACCATGTGGGGAAATCACTGCTAACAAAACCTCTGAACTCTGACCAAGTGGTAAAGAAAAGTTTCTCCATTTCTTTCCAGTATTTAACAGGATGGTCAAAATAAAAGCATATGTCTTCATTTAACTTTGCCTTTTTACAGTCACTGTTCTATTGCTGAATATTAATACTAAAATTCAATTGCTAAATACTAACAGTGATAATCAGATACTTCCAGAATTGACATTATAAAACAGACCTTGTGTTGATTCATCCATTGTTCATTTTCAAATAATTTTGTGCATGCATACTACTGTAGCATTACACAGATACTATGTAGTTTATCGTGGTCACTTCGGGATAGACATCTTAGTTGATGGATGGGGTTAAGTTTGAATGGACCTCTATAACTTTATATATTTGTCTGTTTGAATTTCTTATTGTAACGCTGCAGGAAAGATTGGAAAAAATCAATGATGCTCTTTGCAGTGAGTACGAGTGTCGACGGCGGATGTTGATGAAGAGGCTCGATGTGACTGTGCAGTCTTTTGGCTGGTCTGATAGAGCAAAGGTAAACTTGATGTATTTTTTGCTTCCTGTAGGTGGGAGTCTGATACCGTTCCCCAAGTCTTTCTACAGAATATGCATGCCATGTAAATACACAAATACACTTCCATCACTGTGATCTTTTTTCCAGACTGTTCTCATCTCAAGTTGTAATATCCAAATCTTAGGTATTGAGGAAGCGGATGAATTTAACAAGCTGGCACAGTCCATCCTTTGTGACTGTTTATAGCTTCACAATTAGAAATTCTGGCATCCTTTGTTGGGGTTTCTCACTTTAATTAAAGTTTCCATCTCTCTATTTTCTGTATCTAACACCCTCCAATGAAGTAAACTAGGAGGGAACCTCTGCACCTCATGCAGATGCAAAAGTAAGACAAACACTGGGCCATAACATAGATTGGGTGCTCATAAAGTCTGAGGGGTTACAGTGACTGCCCCCTATCTTGGATTCAGTGCTAGTAGATGAACAGCTGTTTGGTTGAACAGGTTATTTGAATAGTAGCTTGCGTGAGAAAATCACACAGTTGCTTGTATTCCTTCAGGTCACTAAAAATTCCAAAGCACTTCTCTGTATTTGTTCTGCTGGTATTGCTTTAATTGTGATAATTTCATTTGTACTGTTTCCTAGAACTCTGTATATTAAAAAAATAGTCGGTATTTCTGAGCTGGAAATATATCTTGTTTGTATCCCAAAGAGTAGGAAGATAAGACACACGAAGTTTGTCATTTGATGAAGACACATGTGAGAAGCTGGAGGCAGATGTTTTTATTCATTAGCAGCAAGATCAGCTTTCCTTCCAAAGGTTTCTTTAGAAAGCTTAAGATGAATTAATCTTAAAACTTGGAAAGCCTACTGAAAGTATGGATTGTTACAAGTCTTTGTGACGTCACCATTTGTCATTGACACGTGCAGAATCAACTACATGAAGTTCACTAAGTTCACTAAGTATCACTGGAACACATGGTGCTGCTGTGCTGCATTGGAATAGCTCACTGTTTAATTTCTGAAGGGGTTGTGAATGCTTTTATGCTACAAGAAAGGAAAAGGGGGGCATTTAGCTCAGAGAAGCCAGATGTCCCTACTTGAATAACTTCCTTACCGCTGTACCAATACAATTATGTATCTTCAAATTTAAAGTATACTTCTAAAATGTAGTTGATGTGACTGATGACTAAGTTAAGCAGACTAAAATTTTGTAACTTGCTATTGTTCTATTCAAACAATGTGAAAAACAATGAATACCCTTTTGAAATAGAACAGTAGTTTAAAGAGATTTTTGATTATAAAGTAGTCAGATGATTCGTTTTCCTGTCTTATAAAGACTGTTGATGTGAAATATATGCAGTTACAGAAATAACCAGGTTACGTACTAATTCAAAATAACATACTGTTTTAAATCTCTTTTTTTTTTTTTCCCTATTTCTCTTGAAGGGTGTTCATAACTTCTTGGAGAAAGTTTTGGGGATTGAAAATGTTCTAGCATTAATATAATTTAGAGATTTTTTTTTTTAAGCCAAGAGACAAATTGTTGTCTCTTTAAAATTTGTTAGCTTGCCTTTTTTTCCCCACCATTAAATATATATTGATACGTTTCTCTGCTTTTGATGGTGTGGCATTTTGGGGATTTTTTGGGGGGTTTTTTGTAACTTGTTCAGCCTCCAAGAGGGCTAAGTTTGCAGACTGAAGTGGCTTCACAAATGATGGAATAATTGCCTAGCAGAACAGTCTTGTAAAGGTTCAGCATGTATTGTCTGGTCTAGCCAATATCAAATGTTTTATTTCATTCTGAAGGTCATTCTAGATTTTCCCGGAAAGTATATTTATTTTTCATTTCTGCTAAATAAATGAAGCATCAAATCATGCTTGGGAAAAATCTAATTTTGTCCCCTTCTTTGTCTCACTTTTTCATGACTTGCATAAGTGTTTTGCTGCATTGATATATTTTTAGGTTTTTTCCACAAATTTACCTTATGTTGAAGCTGCTCTGTTTTCATCATGTTTAGAAGCAATCTGTTGAATATGGTTGTGTAAAGCTCTTGATAGAACAGTGTGGACTCCTTAAGTTTTAGTCTGTAGACATGTTGGAAGACATTAAAGAATCTGTTTGATGCCAGTGGATAGAGGAGTTTCTTTTGTACTGGTCCTAAGTTTCAGCATCAATTAAACATAATCAGCAGCACTTTCTGTGTAATAGCTCCACCAACAGGAAGAGAACTGGTGATAACTGGCACTATGTTTTGTAACATAGTTTGTATTTTCAGAAGCTACACCTTGTGTTCAGAGTGAAACTTACTGAGACCAGCACCTGGTTTATAGTAAGTCTGTTGGCGTGTTTGATACCTGTCAAGTAAGTTGTGTTTGATGTTACCCTTTAGGTAAAAACAGATGAAATAGCACGGATCTATCAGCCCAAGCGCTATGCGCTGTCTCCAAAGTCCACCATTACATTAGCTCACCTTCTTGCTGCTCGCGAGGATTTGTCCAAGATCATAAGAACAAGCAGTGGGTCAACACGGGAGAAGACTGCCTGTGCTATCAACAAGGTAACACTTTTCTGGCATGGGATAAATGGACATGGGCATTTCCAGACCTCTCGAAAGGAATTCTGGAATTACACTGTTTTTGCTTGGTACCTTCATTTCATTTTTTCCATTTAAGAAAGGAAGGTTTGCAGTATTCCAGTAAACATTGCAGAAAGTCCTCTTTTTTATCTTCCTAGACAGTCAGTCATGCAACACGATGAAACAGTGTAGATGAGGGGGAAAAATGGGGGGGGTGTACGTGTGTGTGTGTAAATGACCTCTTGAGTTCAGTGGAACTGCACACCTCAAGGATACATATAAGTATTTGTGGTATCAGTTCCTGAGCTACCTTGCCAGGATATTATTGTTTGGTTTGTAAACCCACATCTCTAGTTCATCAGTGTGTTATAAATCACAAAAGTTTCTGTAAAAATGTCATTTTGCTGCAAAGTAAAATTTTCTGGTTTGGCTGCAGTAATGAATCAACATTGTGCTGCATTCTTTTGTGTGGTTAAAGCTGAAGCTT
The DNA here is from genome assembly GCA_013399945.1 of Ploceus nigricollis. Lineage (NCBI taxonomy): Eukaryota > Metazoa > Chordata > Aves > Passeriformes > Ploceidae > Ploceus > Ploceus nigricollis. The sequence goes on from VXBC01010531.1 coordinate 517,856, forward strand.
GGGTAGTGACATGAGTTTCACCATTCAAATGGTGACTAAACCTGATTTTATTGATCCTGTATTGACAGATTTTTCTAATGTTTTTTGCCTCATTTAGATACCCTTTAATATGTTTTGATCCTTAACACTCTGAAATTTCTTAATTATTGTAGGATCTCAGAGAAAGGTGGGGTTTTTTTTCTTGAGAGGACTTTAGTTGGAATGCCTGGGACTGATCAGGGAATGTTAACATTGATCACATGGAGTTTAGGAAATACAAAAGCAAAAATAAAAATACCTACTTGCCTAAATCTTTGTTCTTCAAAGATGTTTGTTTTGTTTTACTTTTTCCAGTGCAGTTTCTCTTTTTATACACTGAGTAATACCTGCCATAGTCAAGATGCCTTTTTTTTTCCTTTTCTTGGAAGTGTTACTGCAGCATATTTTGTTTGTTCTGGCTCTTTACTGAGTGTCAGTAGTTTCTAATGTTAGGCAAACTGGTGTGCCTTTGAGAACTGCACATCAGTTTGTCAGTTGGTTTTTTTTGTTGGCTGTTTAGGTTTGAACTTGAACTTTGAAATTTAAGTAGAAAAACCACATCATAAGGGGTCTTTTCTGTATGAATATATATATGTATTTGTATATATTATATATGAAGTGTATAGATTGCTTATTGCAATACTAATACTTCATGTGTGCAGTGTTCTTCATAAAAAATTCACAAAAGTAGTATGAGCCAGCTAGCTGCAGTTATTTCTGTTTTAGAGATGAAAAATTAGAACAATTTTAGAGTTCTGTTGTGGTGTTACAGGGACAGGAGATAGTGATTCTGCTGTCAAGCACTGCACTGAGGGGCCGAATTTCCTGAAAACAGCAGGCAGCATTTCTCTGTCCACAGGAGAAAATCCTGTGTCTCTTCAAGTTATTACTACTATTTTTTAACTGTGAAAATGACCTGTTTTCCCGTACAGGTTCTGATGGGGAGAGTCCCTGACCGTGGAGGCAGACCAACAGAGATTGAACCACCTCCTCCTGAAATGCCTCCGTGGCAAAAAAGACAAGAAGG
>VXBC01010531.1:518961-633908 GCA_013399945.1 Ploceus nigricollis
CTTCCAAGGTGGCAGGGGAGGTTATGGTGGCAGGGGAGGCTATGGTGATCCATATGGTGGAAGGGGAGGGGGAGGATACCGAAGATACTAAAGTACTGTACATCTTAACAGAGGAACTGGCAGAATATAGTGGTGGTGTTTACTGGTACTAGGAATTTAGATATGTTGACTTGGGTTTAGGTTAAGGTTAATTACTCATATGGTAAGTATGACCATATGAGTAATTTCATTAGACCAACTGACGTTCTCACTGAGTTCTTTTAGTTAACTGAAGTTTTATACTAAAATCTGATGACTGAAGTCCTTGTTCTTCGTACTGCTTATATGGTGTTTTTTATTATGTCATTTTATTTAAAATAAGTCTCAGAAAACTGAATAAAACCCTTTCTAAACAAAGAAAAATATATTAATGGTCAGACCTCTCTAATTATTGCATGTTGCATGTCTACTCTCCTGCTCCAAAATGTTGTGTAGAAAAAACAAAGTAGGCCTAAGAACTGGATGAAACCACTTTTAAAAGACTCAAGAATGCTGCTTTCAGGCTCATTCTCTTCATGTCATTGTTCTTCATTCATAGTTTTCATGAAAATGAATTAACTAATTCATTCATGTAAAGGAATTTTAATTTCAAATGTTAAAATCCTTAAGGCTTTGGTCAAAATTATTCAATTAGATGTGATTATTCTTGCAGAACTGCACATTATAGTAACATTGTGAATTAATACTCTGCACAAATTAATCAAGTCAGGTTGTTTTTTGTGTTCATAATGTATCAGACACTCTTTAATGGTCAGAGCATGTACTGTAAAGTCATCATAGTGAGTTTTGATTGTGTTTTATTTTTATTTTACCTGTTTTCCATTGTGGGTGTTTCATTAAGAAGTTTAAAATCCGATTGGGCAGAAAATCTGCAGCCATCATTTCTGGTATGAATTCATGTGTCTATCCTTGTGTATCAGCTTTGAGACACAAAGTTTGAATAAGCTGAGCTTTATAAGAAAGAACATGACATTTCTTCTCAACTTTTTTTCTTTCCCCTTGTTTTTTTAAATTATTCTCTTCTCCCTTGCCTGCTCTGTGTTTGGGAATCACCAACTGCCTGGTTAATAAGTTAACAAGACACCTCATGCAGCAGTTGCTTTTTCTCGGTGATTTCTCTCTCTGCCAACCTAAAAGAAGCCCTGTCTTGACATGGTATGGGTGCCTTCTCCATCACATACACTGTTAGTCTACAAGGAGTTAGCTGACATACCATCATGGCTGTAAATATATGTAGACAGGAATTAAATTTAGAGCTGTCACTTAAAGAAGTCCGTTTCTGCTGCCCAATATCTTGTAGATCTCCCATGTTGTGAGGCTGCTCCTGAGAACAGAGGTGGAAAGGGGATGCTGCCTGAGTTGGTTCTCATGACCGCGTTTATCAGGGTCAGGTCACTGCAGAGAGATTCAGGAAGGCATCTGATTAACCTGGTGTGTCTGATGATTAAATAGCACAGCAGACTTGAAGCACTTGTAATTGTAGGCATAACTGCAGGTTGAACTTTAGGATTTGATTTTGGATTTATGTTCCTCAGTTACAAGTTCCTTCTTCACAAATTTCCTATTGGTGTCCATTGGTATGCTTTAAAGATGTTTTTTTACCTTCATGAACATACATATCATGTCCTGTTTCATTGGCAACTTCATGCATAAATGTAAAGTTCTGTTCCAAATCAAATTACTATCTTTCAAAAGTTATTCTTCTGTTACTTCCTCTCTCATCAGTTTGCTTGAGAATGCTGCTTCTAATGTGATATATATGGCTTTACCTGGGCTTTAGGGTCACAGCAGGTGCCTGACAAAAAGCAGCAGAAGTTCTGCTTGATACAACATGTTAGCTGGGATGTGAACTTTTGCAATAATGGCTTAATGTCACCCAACTGCTGGCACTGTAGCTCCTTTGCCAAATTTTTTCTATCCTTCTTACTGGCCTAAGCTCTTGGCAGCCTCTGCAGTCATTATGGAGAGACCCCTCATGGGTCATGTGGGAGCACAGTACTGGTTCTCTTGATTCTGAGCTTGGTTTTGGCCTAATGCTCTGGAATAGCTCCCAAACCAATGACATACCAAATGAGACTGCTGGCCTTGGAGCAGAGTGTTGGTCAGCAAAGGAATAGAGAGCAGCTTTTTAACAACCAAAGCCTTAAGATTAAATTTTGTTTTCTCATCCCAATGTTACTTTTTGCTACAAGTAACAGCAGTCAAGCATGTGGCTTCATCAAGGAACTACACTCGGAAAAACAAACGACTTATCTATGCTTAAAGGTTTCATTAGTCTTAGGATGCAAGATTGCAGCAGTTTAGTTAGATTGTTGTAACTGCAGATGTGGATGTGCCTTGGTGTTTTTACACTCATCAGTCCATCCTGTTTGTTAGTAGGCAGGACAGTTTTGAATGAAGTAAATCATCAAGTGAAGCAGGTACATGCCCACTTCAATTCTAACAGTTAAATTATTTCAGTGTCATATTTCAGTTATGTGTATGTAGACCATGTAAAATATGGAAATACAAATAGGCTGGAGATTTTCTTTTTTAATCTGGCCATTTTAGTTTTTCTTAAATAACTTCAAAATGTGAAGCCAGTAGTTAAAAAATAAAGCACCACCATATTTCATGGAGGTATCTTTTGCTGTCCTTTTGTCAGAATATATGCTTTTAATTTCTTAAACAATGTAATAACACCATGAAAGTAATTGATTTAAACCTCAAGTTTTGTCTTGAAAAAAAAAGTATTTTCAAAAATTCTGTTGTAAGTAAAAGGTTTTCATATATATATGTTTGTGACCATTTTTGTGTTTATTCGCACTTAATGAATACCGAAGTTAATATTGTTTTGTTTGTTGAAGATCTGAAAAAAAAGGTTGGGGATTTTTTTCAGGAATTGAGAGAGATGCTTTTGTCAACAGCTGTAAACACTGAGGAATAAAGTACTGTATTTGAAATTATTTGCATCATCTGTGTATATTGTGATTTGGATCCACTATAATATGTTCCTCCTCTATAAGAAAGAATTCCTGCTGGTGATTTACAATAGTGGTGAAACTTATTTTTTATGGTAATGGAAATAACATGTATTTTGACCAAAACAGAGAAGGCAATAGATAACTTTATAGAAAAACTTTAACAGGCAAGGTACGTCACAAGTCTGGGATTTTGTCTGGGGTTACTAAGGAATCTCAGTTACATTTTATCTTAGTGAAAAAAAAATTAAAAGCATAGTGATCTATATGATCACCGCTTTTGTCTTTACATAAACTAAGGAAATATCCTCCAATTACTTCTCAAGTTTTATTTTATTACTTTCTATAATTATGAAAAAAACACAACTTGTTTTGCGTAAGGCTGTAGAGCAGATTTGCCATACAAATAGGAGTTTCACCTCTTGTTGTCTTCCCTCACGTGATTGAAGATAACTGAATGGATGCCCATTTCCCCATATAAAAACCAATTTAGGCTATGGTATTTTGAAGTTTACTATAAGGTTAATAGCAAGTCTTTAGGGTGCTACAGTTCTGCCTGTGCAATAGGCAGCATTAGGAGACGCAACAGAAGCCTTGCTTAAACTTGGCTACTGTGCTGTGAAATCTTTTCAAACTTAGCATTCTTAACAAAAGTGAGAGAATATGATAATAAAGACAGGTGCTTTGTAATGCTTGGAATAGTGAGTAGCAACCGTGTTTGTACTGTGTCAACCACTAAAATACCAAACAAATCTGCAAATTCCTAGCTTCCTAAGTTTTCCCAGGCACCATTCCAAGACTCAGAGAAGGTGAAGCTGGTCTAGACACTGGTACCAGGTTAATGCTGCAGAAGGGTCTCAGCTGACAGTCAAGGAAGATGAGTATAGGTTGTATAGATTTCTCTGAGATACAAAATCAGAGGTGGCATGAAATGCAATTTTAATATTTTTCTATTATAAATATTAAACCAAAACCTTACAATTTATATAAAATCTTTACAATCTGTACACTTTTTCAATCTTCTCAGACAGCATTAAACTTTTTCAAGTTGCCACAGAGATCAGTTACAACAAAATAACAGATGCTGCTAGAACAAAAACGTATTTCCAAAACATATATGAGATAATCTAAAAGCAATTGTATTTAACCTGAATATGAACAGTAGCCCTGCTTTGTTAATTAGGATACTACTCAATCTATTTACTTTAAACAATCAGAATTCACGCTTAAAAAATAAATGGGGAATGGTGCTTGTTCTTTCAGCCTTCTTGTAAGTAGAGCTGGTCCTAGAGAAGGAAGAGGTGAGTGTTTCCATTTGACTTAGCCATGACAAGATAAATTTCAGTATCCCTGTTTAATAACATGACTTCTAAACAGCACTTTTCATTGTGTCTCTGTTTCCTAACATAAAGCAACTTGAAGATTAACACAAAGGCAAGTGATGCTTTCTGGGTAGCATTGTCAGTTTTAACAGTTTCCCTGTAGTCAGGTTCCGCTGTTAAGTCTTTCATGCAGGAAAAAGAAAGTCCCAAAAGAAAAGAAGGAACTAACAGCAGTTTAGGGGGAAAAAAATTAAAAAAAANGTCGGGAGGAAGGAGATAACTGTTAGGGGCGTTAGGCAAATAGAGAACCTGAAGGTACTTGGAGAGCTCTGAAGTTATCCAGGTATCAACTGACTTCTTTCAAGCAGGAAGTTTTCAGCACACATGAAGCGCTGCACACTTGTTCTGAAAGACATTCCTGCAAACAGCTCCCTTTTAAATCTTTCAGATTGAACAAGCAAACTTCACAGAGAAACATTAAGTTAGCACTTAGGACTGTACAAATCTGTGGTCATAACTCAGTTTGGAGTATTAAGTACTTAGTTATACAGTAGCCTTTGGGCCAGCTGCTGATATCAGGGAGTTTTCCTTTAAACTACGAGGTTTTGTTCATGAGCTCCACATTCCATCATAGACAAAGTATATGTATACACACAAATTCTATTCAAATCCAGAGTTTAGACCACCGGTGAGCACTTACCTTGGCTGTACAACAAGGTTTATAAGTCTTAGCTGCTACTCTGGGGTATTTTTTAAATAAGTGAAAATATTTTCAACTTTTACCTTGTTTAATAGTTATAGAAACAGACTTTTATTTGCTAAATGCCTACTAGAAATACACCTTGCTGTAGTTTCCTGAATAGAGGACAAAATCAAGAAGTTCACAGAAAATGGGCGAACCAAGTTTGCAGACATGACCTGACAGCCATTCTGATTGCTTCACTGACCAAAGTGCAATTCCATGTTACTTGTTAATAATTCAGGTTTAGTGTATGAGTTTAAAAAGCTGCACAGTCTTCAGAGCTGGTTTTTTCATATGCATTTCAGTTATTTACAGTAATGTTACAGAAAATCTACTACTCTTTCCCTCCATTTGTTTTTACTTATACATGGAGTTGCAAGCACAATCCAGCTTCCAAACAATTTTGAATCACTAAACTGGCAAGTACGTTCAAATTAACTTTATAAATAAAGCATTCGTATACGTGATAATGACTGTAAATTGTGGATGGAATGTTAATTTATGCCACTTTGAACTCAAAGCACAGATACTATTGTCATTGACTAAATTTCAATCTATAATGGAACTGGTAACTTAGAAGTGTTGAGCATTAAGTGGACTTTGTTTATGATGTTTGTATGTGTGATGACAAATATTATACAACTCTAAGTGTACAGACTCTCTTGGAATGCAAATGCAATTTTCAAATAGGCTATTTTGACAAGTAGATTTATCAGTAACTTGAAAGACTTTTATTTTCTCTTAACAATATATACACTTTGTGTCTTTAAGTTACCTCCCTTGCACCTTTTACTATACAAAATTTACAGACATAGGAGCACACTCATCTTGACTCTTTACGTAAAGTGCATGTGAAATCTAGGAGAGAGAAAATGGAGAAATCTTGTTAGGAGCTCTGAAATACAGTAGCTATTGCACAGGGATTGCTGTACAGTTTCCCTCATAATATGGCTCTAAAGGTTCTGCTCAACAATGGCACCTACTTTGACGTGAGAGAAATATAATCAACCTTGTCCCATATCTACTGTATGGACAACTTGTTGTAAGGACAAGTTGCCCCTTAAGCCAAATAAGTGGAATTAAATGTTCCAAGTCATGACATGGAAGCAGTATTCAATGTCAAGTCTATAGTCTCACTTCTGTTACTTTAATAAAGGTAAGTGTTTGAGCAGCAGAACTTCTAAAGCTCTGAAAGATGTTTTAAAAAAATTGTCAGTTTATCTTAAAGTGTATGGATCAATCAAATATCATTAGCTTAGGTACTTACTTTAATTTTCTTGTTAATTTTTGGAATTAAATGTGACCGTTCACTTCATGTTTTTAATTGGTTTCAGCTCCGAGAAGGAATTGTTTTTCTTAATGTAGTTTTTCTACAGTTTTACTTACTCAGCTTTATCAAACATTTGTTTCTATAAAACTGAGTTTGGGCCAAATTTGAGGTGACCCAGTCTTATGAATAGCTACTTTGTCAGAACATTTGTACAGTAAGGTGTGCTGCTGGCAGCCAAGTAAGTCACTGGGAAATCAATATGGTCTTCAACATGAACAGAGACTTCGGCAACACTCTCACTCCTTTTAAAAGCAAACCCAGAAAATACTATTTTCATTGCACAGATAATGCTAAGTTTCCTTACAAGGTCAAAATTATTTTATACATTTGGGAATGCATGTTTAAAAGGGAAATGTGTTGAGTAAAGAGAACATTTCCACTTAATATCCTTCAGATTCTCTCTCCAGTTCACTTGGTAAGCAGCTTTATCACAGCCCCTCTTTCAGTCTTACATTCTTCCATTCCATAGGAGATTTTCCTCTCATCTGCTAGGAGCAGTCTCTGTGTTGTAGACTGTCAACTACATGGTTTCTTTTCTGGATTGTGAGAGATTCAATTGTTTTGTGTGCCTGTTCCAGTTGGATCTTTAAACCTTCATTGTCTGCCTTTAGAATATTCCTTTCCTAAACAAACAAGAAAAAAAAATAGAGAATTGTATTTTATAGTGCAATTGTTTGGGGACTGTCTGGTTGAATATTTAGGTTGGCTACCATAAAAATAAATTGGTGTAGCTCTCATCAGAACCAGTAACTTATCTGAATATTTCCACAGTCCCTGTTCTGCCCTTTGTGTACACTCTTGACAACTTTCCACCAGCTGGTATCTGAGTCATGTCCACAACCTGTACTTATCCACCCTCCACTGCACATCTCATAACAACAGTAGTCTGGGGAAACAACAACACAGCTCATACACACTCTACTGCTGCAGGAATTGATGTACCAGAAGCCATTCATTCACAACATCATCTGCTGTTTAGTAATTGAGGTCAGAAGGAGGGAGCAAGGGCAAGTGTAAATTACACTCACATGGATGGGACATTTTAAAGAATGTATTTTTACAAGTTACATCCATGCTTCACATCCTTGTTGTATTGAATATACTGTTGATTGAAAAGGAAGTGGTTTGTACTGGAAGATTGTCTTAATCTTGGTCTTAATAAACCATTCATCTTTGATAAAACATGAGTTCACTTTATCAGCACCAAGGGATATTTTGAAGGTTATAGTCATCATTCAAAGATTAGACTGTGGTCCTGTGGTCATCACAGAATAGTGATAAATATTGAGTAAAAAGTAATAATTATAGCTGGATCCATCCATTAGTTACACCTTTGGAATTGTAATAGTCTCAATTATAGCTGGATCCGTCCATTAGTTGCACCTTTGGAATTGTAATAGTCTCTTTAATCTGTCTGGAGAGGGGGTTTGTACCAACCTGAATTTGGGCCATGTTTGAGGTGACACAGTCTTATGAATAGCTATTTTGTCAGAACACTTTACAGTAACCTGAGACACAATGGGGATGATGCAGGTGAAATCTAGCAAGAAGCATCATGTCTGTTCACAGCAAAATTTTTTGGTGGTGCTTACACTTATCAGTTGAACAAAAGCAGAGCTCCCTATCCTCTCAGCCCCATATATTCTGTCACTTGGGGGAGCAGAGGCCACCAAAATCAGGAAGAAATTCAGAACTAATGTTCCTCATTTTATGAAGTAACATTCTGTCCTGAGTGATTGGATTATGTTCACATTCTAGAATAGACAGGGATCAGTGTGATCATAACGATGACTTCAAAGCCCTATACTAGCACTAAAATTTATCATTTAAATGAAGCATTGCTGGAAGTTAAAGTGGCTAAGACTTTATGATGCCATTCATGGATTGTTTAATTGCAATTAAATTGGCAATCACTGGAGTAAAGTGACACCTTTCCACCCAGCCACTCCCCCACACATCAACCACTTGACTGTACTGTTGTGTAAAACAGAATTTGTTCCATTATGTATGTACCTGCTCAAGTTCCTGGTATGAGGGTTTACAGCTGTGATGCTCCTCCTTCATTTTCTGGCTGGAGTCCTTGTTTTCCCATTTAACAAATGCCTTTCTGCGGCCTAGAATTGGGCTTGGAAATGTGGATGCTGGAGCTGCCTGGAGATAAGGATTTTCTGGCATCCTGTGTTCTTTCTTCTCTCTCCGCTTACGAGATACATCACCAGCCAGCAGTACAGGATCAGTCTGTGTACTTTTATGAATCACAGCTGGTTTCAGTCTCACTGAGATTTTCTGAGCTGAGGAACCCATGAGCATAATGGTTCGATCTTTGCTGTCTTCACTGTGCTCCACTACTTCTCCATTAGGAAAGGCGAATGATCCTTCTTCTTGTCCTTTAAAATATATATGGTAAATTAAGGCAAGATCTTCTCCCAGAAAAGGAGAAACAGGAGGCATGGTAATGAAACATGATTTTAATAAATAAAACATTTATTCCTTACTGACTTTTACATTCATTGCTCTCCAAAATAGGTGTCATTAGAAGTTTCTCAATGTTGTGTCCCTTGAAACAACTCTTAGCCATGGATCAGTAAGAAGAAAACAGGTGTGGCATCAAGGTCAGCTTGAGAAAAACTTTGGTATGGGTAAGAGGTGGTTATTATGTAGTGCTGCAGTAATTTCAGACACAATCACAGAGATCCACATAGTGTCAAGAGAAATGAGCATTGAGCTCTACATATGTGCTAATAGGAAGCCTAAGGTGGAATCCAGCCGTAGGAGTCTTAAATATAACACAAAAGAATCATAATCAAAATGGTGGCAGGAAGCAGATTTGAAGAACATTAAATACAGGCAAAGAGCAGTAAAGAAATTCAAAGAAAGCGAATATGCAAAGAGTTGGAACATCAAAATCAAAATAAAAACAGAAATAGCCTGGTGTTTTTCAAGGACAACATTCCTTCTCTGGAAGCCTACACAGTAATACACAGAAAATTTTATACAGTTTGTTTGATATAAGGAGAAAAGAACAGAGGTGTGTAGGTTTTTCATTTCCAATTCTGTGGAAGATGGACAGATGGGTAGGAGTTATAGATTCAGCTACTGAAGTGGAAAAAATAAAGACAATTAGCTGTTGGTTTTCCTAGCACACAGATACGTAGGAAAACTGGCTTTATAGACTCTACATTAGAATTTGAGTCAGAATTGTAACAGTGCAGTAGTCAATGTTACAACTTGCTAAAAAGCAAGACTTGCTTGCCACAAGGTGAGAGAGTTGAGGAAACTTGTTGGCTCTTCATGTCACATGGCATTTAGTTCTCATGAGAGTCTGGCAGAAGATTTACTCATTTTTTGGTGGAATTTGTGCACCATACATTGTGTAGTGTGACAAGAGATCTCCCAGAAAGGGAGTTCATCCTTAGTCTAGAGCAGGAATGGTGTTACTTAATACAAGCTAATATACACCTGTTTCTAGTTCCTATGTAGATAAAACACTGCAGTTAACTCACAAAACCTAAAAGGATGCTGTACAACAGCTTTAAAATAAAAAGGAGCAAAGGAAAGATTATCTACATATTTTGATCTTTTCTCACCATGGAATTGTTCTTTAACTCCTATTGGGCAGACACTTGAAGCAAGAGCAGTTGTTGGGCTGCTGTCTGCAACTGAAGTTTTGGGTCTTCTCTTGCACTCTATCACAACCAGGTCTTTGCATTGCTTGTGACAGTTCATCCCACAGTCTGTAAACAAAGCAACGTTTATGTGATTCAGTGGCTCTGGTGTAACATCTAAGGTAGCTCTGACACTACTGCCTTCCTGGGAGGCAAGAAGCCTTTGGTGTTCTCTACCTGCATTACCTGTAACAACATACATCTGTAAAACAACATCCCTTTGCTATACATGCCTAAAACTCCTTTTCATTATGAAAGTACAAAATGGCACCATTCAGTCACAAAAGTGCTCTGACTCTAGGAGCTGCAGAGAAAGCTGATACCTGTATGAGGAAGAAAACTGCAAAATAGATGTTAGGAATGTGCTGCATAATATTCATAGAATGGTGATGTTTGTATCCAAGGGTCTGTTCCCAAACCCTCTGAATTCAGTCATGTCTTGCAAAGCATTAGAGCTGTCAGTTACAAGTTCCTTCATCTCTGCATTTCTTCTGTCATACTATTCTTGAATCAGTCTTGTCCTCCCTGGGAGGTCAGATTAAATGGGTCCATAGATATAGCCATGGATCTCAAGATGATCACAGGTTTTTGTCATTCCCTATCAATTATGGATTAAAATTAACAAAGTATAAAGCACTTTACCTTTGCATCTGTATCCTTGTTTAATGACTCCCCATAGCTGAAATTCAAACAAACAAAAAGCCTATGTATTAAACTCTGCATGTTTGATACCCCCAGATAAAAAATACACTAAAAGCTCCACTCTTTTCTAAGATCTGAGCACTTGCAGAATATCTTGTTTTCCTACACTTCTAATCATAACGTCAAAATAGAACTATTACCCCTTTAGCATAAGGTAAATAGAATATTTTATGTGTTTCAATGACAAAAAAAAATATCTTGAGCTAGTCTACTGAATACATCAGCAGATGTGGCAGTTCCTCGAGAAGCTGTGGAGCTGGAGTAGATGGAGAATTCTTCTGTCTCAGCACCCTCGTCTGATCTCAGCTGAACAGAAGATCGGTAGGACAGTCAGTTTTATTAAACCTTCTGTGCCACAGGCAGAGGCATGTCATGTATGTATCAGGACATGAATTCTAGCAGCCCTGAGGAGTGGAAGGCTCTGCATTTGGAAGTCTTGCCTGAGACCATTTTTGGTGACATAACCACACCCCACGAAGTATGAACCATGTTTAAACATACTGGCACTGCCAAGAGGGGAGTAAAGGGTACCTTAAACATCTACAGAGGCAGAAGTCTGGTGTTCACTGATGTTTTATATAGATCCATTTCTGTATATGACACAAGGCAATTATGAGATAAAAAAGGCATAATTCCAAAGAAAGTTAACATAATTTACTAAAAAGTAAGCTTACAAATCCAGCACAGTTGTCGCAGAAAGTGGGCCTTAAGTAAGTGGTCTCTTGGAAGTTGTGAGCAAAGCCAAGTCCTAATTTGGAATAGATTGAGCTAGCCCTCATAAAGTAAGCTGTTATTTCATCTCTGCTAATCAGACCTTCCCTGGAAATAAACAAGAAAAGTCGTTTGTGATTTTGTTAAATGCATAAGGAGAATTAAACATCTTTTTCTTCACATTTTATAATAGCAGTAGTTTAACGCACAAAGAACTAAAGTGATCTCAGTAATCTTGCCAATTGCTTCCAAAGTATACAGAAGCTTATCTACACATTTAAACTGCAGACTGACAGGATAAATGGAATATCTGCATATGTGATGCAACCTCAAAACTACTTCATAGTAAACCTCTGAAAAATCACTACTGTACTTTTCCCTGCTCTAATATGTTAAGAAAAATGTTCCTGACTTTATCAAAATATACATTTGTCAATTCTCTATTTTTAAGGGACAGCTTTATCATAGGAAAATTCTTTAGCAGAATATACTGGATATAATTTGAAAAATGTTTATTTTTCTATTGTCTGTTTTTCCTTCTAAATGAGCTTGGATACCACTGCTGTAAGCCCAATGAAGATGTCATTCACAACACATTTAGAAGATGCTTTTGTCAGTTATGTTTTCACTTCTGTCTGTGCCTGAAGAGGATGCTTTTAACACCCTAATGATAAAATACAATTTAAAGACAAAACCCCCTAAATCTCTCCCAGAACAGATGCTACAAAGTTGATAAGCAGGTACTCACCAGTCCTTAGCCATTACACAAAATGAGAATGGGAAACTGGCAGCAATCTTTTCAAATTCTTCCTGGGAAATGTATCCGTCCTGATCATGGTCATAATTTTTGAAGACAGACTGCGAGGGAATAGCATGGTTTATAATGAGGATGGTCTGAATTACCACTTTAGAAAGCCTCCCCATTGTTTTTGGATTTTATCTCCCATCTTCTCCCAGCATCTATTAAACAGTGCAACAGTCTAATTGCATTTTTTGCTTGAGACTAAAAAAGCATTGTGATTTCTTGATTTGCAGCAAAACATAAGTCAGCACAGGCTGGACTAAAAGCTTCACAACACAATGACAGCTGTTTTTTACTTCTGCTTTAAAACCATTCTGTCCAGGCCCACATATACAACTTGTACTAATGCTCTCAATTAGCACTCTCAGTGGTGGTTTCTGTAGCCAAATCAGTGTAGCTGCCTAGCTTATTTTATCAGGTCAGTGTTATGAGAAAATCAGTTATCAGACAGAATTGTCAGGCAGACACCTGTTTCCACTTGTGGAATGTATTACTGTTTGTCACTGGCCACAAGGCAAGGAGAATAAATTTAGAAATATATTCCAAAACAGCGTGTATCAAAGGATGCCTCACAATATTAGAAGTGCTTAGAAACAGAAGAGATGAAGCAGGCAAGCAAAGATGAATTATTTACATCTCTACCTCTATCAGTTTTGGAATCAATCACCTTACTTAGTAGTTTCCCATAAAGCGGGGGACCCAAAAGAAAAAGAAAAAGCAATTGCTGCTTGTAACAAAGCCACTGAGAGGCCTCCTGTCAAACTGCATCTGTAACATGATGTTGGAGGCCCTGGTAGAAATGGACTCCCTGGCTCCCTGAAAGAGTGACTCTGCAAGTACACAAACCAGCATTCACACCTCCTGCTGGCCCTTTACCTACTGAAGGAATTTCCACCCGTGCCTCACAGCTGCTGCTATTTACAGGTAGGCAAAAGTATGTGTTTGTGAGGACAGAAGTCCCATCCCCATATTTTCTCATACCTTGAGATTAAGGCTATAAAGATTTACAATAATATGAAGTACACTGGCCAACCTTACTTACATCTACCATCCTCTGAACGTGTTTGCTGATGGTTTTTGGATCAGGTTTTGGGGCCACTCCTGAGGCCCAGTCTGCAACTACTGGTGGTTTGGAAGGTGTCATAGGCTGAAAAAAAATCGGAAGTACCACATTAGTACCACATGGAAAGATTCTCAGTATTACACTTCTTCCCTTTGTGACAGTGGACACTCTGACACAGGATTGCAGAAATGACCTGTTGGACCCAACATCATTCTTTTGATAATTACATGGTGCTTAAGGTCTTCCTTGAATTGTTCAAAAGAGCAGTCATACCTTAAATTGTCACAGTTCACTGACAGCCCTGTAAAATCTACCATCTTTTCCATATTAATAAAACAGGAACAAAACTACCACATAACACTCATGGGTTTCATCATTTGAATCATATGAGAATTCTCCATTTGAATAAAGTGGAAAAAAGTATCAACTGCCAAGATTAAAACTGGTGTCATGTCTCTACACAGCAACTTCATTTGTCTTTGTGTTCATATTATAAAACTTGATATGGCGTAAACTCTGCCATATATTCTATCTTAGACTTCATCATCAACCAAATGATTTGTGCTTTAATAGATTTCACTCAGTCTACAAAGCTAAAATGTTTTCAATTTAGCATATAATAAACTAAAATCATAAATTGAATGCAAGAGATAAAATTTTCTTTTAAAAAATCCTGGTTTTAAATTACAATCACTCATAAAAGCCCTCCTTTTGTTAAGAATCTGTAAAGGCCCTTACAGCAGCTCGGTGACTTCGTGGCTCTCGTGCATATGAAAGTTCATAAATTTCATCTTCTGTGTAGTAAAGATCAAGGGACAGCTGAAAACAAACACATTTGTTTAATCCCAGAACAGTCACTACTACTTTATAAGCTTGCTGCAGAGTGCACTCATATTTTTTGGTGAATTATTTTTTAATTTAGATTACACCTAGAAAAAAATGAACTTGAGCTGCACGGGTGTTCACAGTGATTTGAAATGTGTCCAATTCTACATTACAGACTGTTATTGCCATTATTTGGAAATCTGTAACATGGAGTATAGGGAGTTCAGAAGCTCCTGCACTGAAATGAAGTATTTCTTCTCATTTATATCCTGTCATATATACTTGCATGAAATTATGACCAAAGTTCTACATATTTGTAATAGCTGTTTTTATAAAACATTACTTAGAACAAAAAAAAATACTTAGAATAATTTCAAACAAAACATTTAAAACAAATAGCAGGAAGAAGTAAGAAGTTCACCATTTCACATGGCTATATTTCAGGCTCTGGGCATGTGTGCTTAATCTCACGCAAGGGTGCTCCCAGACAGAACAAATAACCTCAGGCACATAAGCATTTTTATCTATTAGCTTTTTCCTGAAATAGGGCTTGTAACCAGAAAGTGGAAGTGGACTATCTGGTTTTTCCAAGATGAGATACTTGTTAAGGCCAAACAAAACTGAGAAACAAGAAAGGAAGATTTACTCTTTTAATAAAGGGTAGTATTTTAACTTACTAGGAGAAGCCAAAACTATAGTTTTAACAATGTCCTAGGTAGCATCAATTTTTTAGTAGCATGGCATTGACTAGATAGGACTGGGAGTGAAACACATCAACTATATTTGACTACTGTTTATGTCAGACAGTTTCTTAAGTACCAGAAGAGACTTGACTAGAAATGCAGTATCTTGAGGGACTGAACTTTTGTGTGATTTTGTTCTCAACACAAGGAATCTTCCTTACTGACAGTACAGAGAGTAATAGAGTGAAGCAGAAATAAACATTTCCTTCCCTTATAGAAATAATTTGAAGCATACTGCTGAACTGGCCCCTCTACCCTTGCTGCCACATAAATCATCACCAATCTTTTCTCTTCTATTCCTGTACATTTCCCCTCTAGGGAAAAGAAAATTCCAATCTTATGTATTCATAATTAATTAATTAATGGAATTCTTTATTTAGTTATTTGATAGGTATATGACATTTTTAATTGGATGTATTTATCTTATCTAACACACTTACTGTAAGCAAGTGAACAAGGTCCATATTAGCCTCCAGGGGAAGTGGCATTTCCTGGAGTTGTATCAGCTCATCTATGTGGTTATAGAGAGAATATAGTTTGTATACATTAATTTTTTTGTCCTCCAAGTAGTCTGGCATGCCCTCATAAAGGGATATCAAGTCTTTCAGGTGGACCCCAAGGATTGGGATCTTAAAGTTACTGCACTCGTTATAGGCACGTCGGTAACTATCATAATTTCTGTAAGACGAAAGCAATTCTGTCATTTCATTAAACACCTAAAAATAAAAAGAAAATCAAAAAATCAGCACTGGTAACTGTTTCTGTTTTTGTCATACAGCACAACTCATGTTGTTGTAAAGGAATTTACTCACAATGCTTGAAAAAAATTTTAAAACTTCGAATGAAATCTAGGTATTCTAGATTTCCTATACCCATAAATTAGGTACTAATATGTAATTATATATGGTTAATATATAGCCTAATCTATAATGCTGGTCTCCTTACTCTCCCCATTTAGTCAAATGAAAAGAAATATGATTCTCTTGAATCAGGGGGGTCTGTATGCAGTCAATGTGTAAGCATAGCACAAGTTCTCTGACACTCGTAAGAGCAGCCATCTTCACCCTAAAATGTGGAATGCATTCTCTGACTTTCAGGACACCAGCTGGAATTGCTGGAGAGGTTCTGGCAGTGAAACCCTGTGCTGTGCCATGATCCCATCATGTTGTGATCAGAAGTCATACTGTGGTAAAAGGTGGCATACCTGTCTTTTTAAGAAAATGTTTTCCATGGAAACGAATTAGAAACAGTATCTTGGGTTTTTTATAAAGGCCAAATTAATCTTCAGTCTAGCAGTATAAATATTTCCCTTGTTTAAAATTATACAGGTACAAAGTTGACTCACTAACATAATAAAATCAATGGACTAATGTTTTCTCCAGGAAATTCCTGTAGGTGTTCTCCATTTGTAACCTTTACAAACTGTTTGACATAGTTAAACCTCAAAGTGTGTCTTCAAGTCACTAATTACCAGACTTTTATTACCTGCTTTCTATTACCAACTGCATACAATTTCTTGAAACAAAAAGTTATTCAAATGATGTGCATACATGCAGTCCTTAAAATGACAAAATTTGAAAAACACGTTTCTAAAATAAGCTTTCTAACTGATTTTATAGATTCTGATAGCTGTAACCATTTCCAGTGGGAAGTCACACTTCAGGTCCTTACTCCAGGTATGCACTGTTTATTTAGGTTGATCATACTGTGATCAGAATAGGCTCATTAGATACCTCCATGGACTCTTTCAGGCCCAAAAAGAAGAAAGTATCTTATTCTCTTAAGAAGCCACATGAATGCTTAAGAAGCATTGTTAAAAAATATGCCTTCCTTCCCTTTTTAATAGCTTTCATTGGTATTTCACAAGAATTTAACTGGAAATTAAAATAGATTCCTAACAGTCCACCATACTATGTGTGCATTAGGGCTGAATTTGTTCAAGTCTAAATTAAATAAAACCTGTCAAATGGAAAGATCAGATGAACAAAATCAGTCCTTTCACTCAAAGTGCAGAGCTCTGTGCTAGCATTTTACAGATTAAGGATGATCAATGTTATTACAAATAGTTTTGTTTTCAAGTGTTCTAGGATCCAATTCTCTGTTTTCATGTTTGAATGTTATCCTGTACTACTGCATGTACATGAAAATGCAGCTGATCACATCTGAGACCAAAGAAGAAACCTTAGAGAATCTATACAAGTCTTGAAGAAAGGTGGGGTTGCAAGAAGTGTAGGAGTAACTGGTGATGAAATAATAGGTAGAGATGAAATAATAAATAAAAACCCCTCAAAACCAAATAAATTTTTGTTCTGCCTTTCCATCTTATCCAACAAAGTAAGGTTATTTTTAGTGTGCGCAGTGACAAAAAAAGTTAAAGGTTCTCTTATTTGTAAAACTTAGAGAAGCAATACTAACCTTAATTACATCATGAGGAACACATGAGCTTGTTTCCTTAAGCCTGGAAATGGAACTGTGACAGAGACCTCCTATCACTGCCATTAATGTGTTGAAATTCTGCAGCTGGTGGAGCTTCTGTGTTCACATAAAAAAAAAAAAACAGTATAATTTAAAGGTTCAGGGTGTTCAATGTGCACACCCAAATTTTAATTTCCTCTGTTGTCTTCCTCCAAAGTCTTACAAGTTTGTGCCATTTGACTTCATGTATTTTGGTGATGATTTGTGATTTTACTGGGTGTAACTTTAACTTACCCTACTGTTATTAAATCAAATATTAAATTTTCAGATACAGTAAGTCTTCAAAGTACCTCCTCAGTACTTCCCCTTCTTCCCACAGTCCACCACAAGTAGGAAACACTGCCTATTATCTTGATTATGACTGCAGTTGAATTAGTATGCAAAGAATACAAATAGAACCATAGCTCTCCTTTTATCCAGAAAGGTGTTTCTGGTGGAATGTTTCTAATTACAGCCAAAGCCATGAGAGTTGCTCATGCTTTGGAAAGCTTCACAGCCACAGCTGGGAATCTCACATGTTGATTCAAAAGCAAGCCTAATTTTACAGTGAAAATAATTTCTTCAGAATGAACACAAGAAATTCCTAGTGCTGTGACATTGTAATATCTGAATACTTGGTAAGACAGCACACTCACACAAATGCACATGTGGTGTGTATGAGCCAGGAGACCAGTGACAACACTCCCAGCTCACCCTACACCAGTAGGATGGGAAGAGCAGAAAAAAGGGCTGCATCAGAGAAAGACAAAGTAAACACCAAACATGCTAGATTTTAACTGACCTGTGCGACATGAATAAACTTGATGAACACTTCAGCCCGAAGCTGTGGTGTTGGTCTGCTGAGAACCATTAGCTGCACCCACTGAGAGATACCATTGCAAAGAGAAATTGATCTTTCCATTGTTGGGTTCTCTTTCACACAACTATTCACAATGTAGTTCTGATAATCTGAGAACTTAAACAAACAAAAGAAGCTTAAATGAAAAAGCATGTAGTTTCATATGCCTCATGATCTGTGTGTGGACAGAGGTCTGCTTTGCAAAAGAAATACAAACTATATCTTTTATACCTGAACTATCCATAAAACTGAAATCTTTCCTTTGTAAAAGCTTTGTTAAGTTCAAAGCAGGGGCTTCCACTAATTGAATTAACTGAAAGCTTCTTTTTGCCATATCTCAGAAGTCTTGGCTCTTATAAATCCCCGGAGGAGTAGAACTGGGGCTTTCCTCCCAGCCTCAGTGACTTCATAGATTCATTAACTTCCATTGGGAAGGTTAAACAGAACTTAAATTGTAATCTAATAACTCAGTAATAGTTTAAGGGAGTTCAGTGTTCAGTTTATGTATTCTGTAGCTGGGGCACACTTCTGAATTAAGCTACACTAATGCAAAAAGCAAGTTCAATGGGATTAATACAAAACTGAGATAAGACCATTAAGAGTGAGGGCTGCAGATTCCTTAATACTTTTAATACAGCTTGTGAGATTCTCTTATTTAATCAAGGCAAACTAAATTTTTTCAGTAGATACCTGTAACACACTTTTTTTTTAAGCCATTCTTACACTAAGATTAAAGAGAAGAAATAATTTGCTTTTGTTGATGCAATTTTTATCCATTCTGTTGATTTATCCATTCTGTTGATTTATCCATTAACAAAAATACACAAGAATTTGAATCATCAGAAAATGTGACATGAGATTTTTACACCCATTCTTTACTATGGCCACTAACATCTTACGAAAAACACTCATAGCTGTAAGAGACATACATTCCTTTCCACAGGAATATGTGGAATAGCATTGATCTTTAAGCAAAGGTCAGGCTGTTGTTTGCTTCTTACTCTCCCTCTCTCACCTTCTTGCAACTTTATAAATTTTTTCCATCTGTTTAATAAGAATTATTAGCACTTTAAAAGCAGATGATAGCAGACACCTCTAGGTTTGTCCTTATTAAATTAAAAATTGAAGAAATATTAGTAAAAAGTAGAGCTGTCTCTGAGATTACATAGTACTTACATTACAACTACTTTTTGAATTTTGAACCCAGCCAGGTGTGGCTGGATCTTGAAATTTAAGCAACTAGTCTATAGAGATAGATAATTTTTAAGTATCTGACTACATAATTATGAACTTCATAGCAGTTTCAGTACAACTATGAATCAGTTTATTTTTTTTTCTCAGCAGTCATCTCCTTCAGAAAAGTTTTTTTTTAAATGCTGAAGAAATTAATCTCTAAAATGCTACTTGAAAGTTTTGAATTAATTGTGGTACACAAATTTATTGAGGTCAACTATAACAAGCTTGTTAGTGGCAGATACGCTAAAGTAGTTTAGGTATTTAAATATTGCAAGAGTCTGTTATTGTGATGACTAACTTAAGAGCCTCAACAGGAATCCAGATTCTTACAAAAGATTGTGGCCTCCCTGTACTTTATGACTAGAGATTAAAATACTTTCCAAGGACCAGCATGCCTCCAGTCATTACTCTGTGGACACCACTCCTTGCATTTTAATTTGCTGCAAGGTGGATGGTATCTCATGGAAGATTTTGCTGTATGCTGTGTATGTGATCAAATATTCCCTTCTGACTTTCAAATGCCCAAGCCTTTGAATAGTTATTCCAGGGACTAATAACACAGCTGGTCATTTTCAATCTTTCTCCTGGTATATGATGCTATATTAGAATAACGAAAGGATTCTGTGGCTTAGCACATCATGCATATATTCTGCAAAGATTTAATTAATATAGCTAATTATTAATTACATATTATTTTCTGACCCGAAGTCTTGGTGAGCTCAATTTATACAAAAACATATGCAGGTACCCTGCATATAAAATGTATACATGTATGTAACTGTTGGAACTCCATGACACATCTGACACTGACTAAAACCATACTTGTTATACTCACTAATTACCTTACATCTGCACAGAGGTTTTGAAAATGTTAAGTTATATAAGCTTTGCATATTATTACTGCCTACAGGCAGCAATCTGTGCATGACTTCAGTTCTACAGCTTTTTGAGTTTAACACAAAACACAGAGTCACGTACTGTCAGCTCAAAACAAAGTACATGGAAACACAACTGAAATCTTCCACCATCTAGTGAGAGCCCCTTTTCTTGCATAGATTCAGTTTCATATTGTAGTGTTACCAAAAAAACCCACCAAAAACAACTAAATAAGAAGCAACAGCAAAAAAAAAAAAAACACTGAAAAAACCACTTTGCTTTCAGTCTTATTATCACACAGACTTTGCAACCCTCCTAAATTTTGGTCCCTAACATTCCCTTTTCCATGTGTAAACTGTAGCAGGTTTGAAAAGAGGCAATGTTGTAGCATACAATGATGCAAGTGAAGCCAAGGTGCATAGGGAAGTTTGCATCTTATCAGCTACAAACATTACTGAGAAAATAAATCAAATGAAAGAAAAAATATCTTAGATAAATCCTTAAAAATTGTTTGTGTATATGAAAGCTTGTATAATAAAATATGTTTAACCCCCTTACATTAAAAATGGCATTTTCTAAAGTGCTTTCTTATCTCTGGTCCTTATTTTGATATGCACAATCCAAAAAGGCAAGCAGAGTCCAGTGGCCATCTTCAGTGCAGTCCATTAATCACTGCACAGGATTGCTGCACTGTTCACTACAGAAGGTTAGCATTCTAGGAGAATATTCCAAGTTTCCTTCATCCCATTTCAGCCTGATTACTGATTTGAGTCAAAGGCTGCTGCCTGTTCTTGTGCCCAATGACATCCCTTGTTCTAACAAAATGAGCTTCTTTGGAAGGTTTTCTCTTCTTCCTTCCAACTGATGTTGCCCCAGCTCTCCCACAGCTGAGGTTCATTCTCTCACTCTCATATGGTTGTAGCAGAAGGGTAGTTACTCGGAATCTAAGTTACACTGGCCAACTTCAATACTAGTAAAATAAGGGTCTGGAAACAGACTCAGCACGTCCAACATCTTGTACGGCAGAGTTAATCTTGTACTACTACCTCTCTGCCATATTTCCTATGTCTTTCCCATATTTGCTTAATATAAATAAATAATTACATAAATAAATAAAAATAACTTACTGATATTCTTCTGAAAGACTTAAACTCAAGATAGGTAAGGTGGTCTGACAGCTCCTCTGGCTCAAGGTGATCAAAAAGAAGTGAGACTTTCCGTTTCTTACTGGTGTTGGCCTTTACACGCTGTGTCAGCTTTCTAGACCAATCCCTAGAATTTCTTTTAAAACACAATTACTCCAAGTTATTTACTGAAGAGCAAAATTTTCCTCTTTCCCTAAGTCAGAGGTAACATTGTTTTCCTGCCTTACTGCAGTAAAAAGTGAATTATTTGAATTTCAGAACAGCAAACTCCTTTCATGCATTAGATTATATTATACAAAATATTATTGTTAGTCTTTATTGTATTGATGTAGCACTTTAAGTACAATACAACTGTCTTACTAAACAGCATGAGAGTCTATATAATTTCTGCAATCAGTTCTACATTTTCAGAATAGCTATCTGTAACTTTGTCTTCATTGAACACATCCAGCACTCCTCCATTTAATAATCCTTAGATTTCCTTGAGCAACCTCTGAGTATGAACTGTCCCCCTTTGCTATTGACCCATAGAGTAATAAAATTTATTTCAGTTTGAAATGCTAAATATCCTCTTTCATAACCAGATCCAAAATGTATGCTAAATTCTGCTCTGCTTTAGCCTGTGCATTTCCAAAGTACAAACTGACACTTGTTTTGTCAGTTGAACTGTTCCACAGACCTATCTTACTCTTGTGTAACAGGCAAACATGCCTTCCCAGGAAAGAACTATGTGATGTACAGCTCTAGGATTTATTCTTGTCACGACAAGTATTTTATAACCAAAGTCATCTAAACAATATCAAGAGTCTGACAACATAATAAACTATATCCTCACTTACCTTTGTTGGTAAAATATAAACACACTTTTTTACCTCATCTGTTATTCAATCAAATTTTATTCTCCTTTTTCAGTGATTTCAAGTGATCTTGCAAAACCATTAGGCATCTACAAATTTTCTAAGTTCCCTGGACAAGGTAAAATCTAGCTGTCATAGAGAATCAGCCCAAAGTCTACACTGCAGCTAAATTCAACTTAAGCCATTCCTGGAAGGCATTATGTTCCCCTACATAATGTGTATTTCATCTATAATGAAGTATAAATTCTTGTAAGGATAGCTAACGTATGACTTATGAGAGACATTATATTCAAATAAAGGAAATTCAGAGCAAAAGTTTGTTTTCTGAGTATATTGAGACTTTGACACTCACATTTGAGATGTGTCAATTAGACGACAATGTAACTCCTCACCGTTAGCCCGAACCACTTCTTGAAATTCCTCCATAGCTGCGGATAGTTTAGAGTCCATTTTGAACATAATCCAGAATTCTGTAATCCAATACCTATTAAAATTAAAACATACAAAAAAAAAAAAAAAAAAAAAAAAAAAAAAAAAAGAAGTTTTGATTTAGTTAGGCTGAAATTTAGTATGACCCTATATGGCTTGGAATGTTCCTTTGGTCAGTTCAGGTCAGCTGTTCCAGCTGTGTCCCCTCCCAGCCTCAAGCTCACCCCCAGCCCACACTCTGGCAGGGGCAGATGTGAAACAGAAGGCATTGATGCTGTGCAATCACTGTTCAGCAAGAGGTAAAATAATGCTGAGTTTTACCCACAGATTCAACACACAGCATTATAGAGGCTGCTATGAAGAAAGTTAACTTCATCCCAGACAGACACACCCAGCAATATACACGTAAAAACCTGTGCTTGTTGGAAAAATGGAAATGCGCACTCTTACAGATGCACTTAAGTTTGAATTTGCCTGGAAGCAAAAATGTCACCAGATCTTGCACAGTACTAAAGCATGCTGACATAACCAATAATAATCTGCTCTGAGATAATAAAATCATCACAATTTAAAACAAATTCTACTTTTCTGTTACTAATAATTTTCCCCTTTGTGTAAAAAAGAGATAGCCTCAATCTATTAGAGCTGAATATTTTCCCTCTCTTCTGTTTTCTCTAAACTGCGATATCAAACTTTATTATACTTAACAGGTAAAAAATAAAGTGTTCCAGGACCACTGCAAGTAGAATTGCTAAGGAGAATTACCTACTAAACGCAATAGAGCTTTGCTTAGTATAAAAATATCTGCAACATCCCACTTAATTTTGAATAGATCTATATAATATTAGACACACTGCCATCATTTCCTGAGCACTGTCAATTTTCACAGATGTTTAAGATACAGATTCATATAGACTCAGTTCAAAACTGTGACCTGACAACTCTTGCACTGATTTAAGGAGATCTGCTAAAAGCCAGTTGGACCTTTTTGTGTAGAGCTGCTGAAGTGAACCTTGAAAAGCTGAAGCAGAATACCTGTTTCTCTTTTTAATGTCGATTTCAGACATGCAAAAACATATTTATATTTGTCACATGGACAACTGCAGACTAATGACTAATAGCTACCAGCCACGAATATACTTACCTCACAAAATAGCAGATCTTCACACACAGCATGGAAGAGTTATTTTCTAAAGCATTAAGATAGGTAGAAAACTGTTAAGGAAAACCACATCCATTCACATATGATGTAAAATGTAACATGCTTCATACTTCCCAACCTGTAAGCAATAACAATCATCCTGCTAATGGCAAATATTATATCAGATTAGGGTTTTACGTAAGTATATACAATGGATATCCCAAGGTTTTTAGCAAAGTTTATTGCAACTATGACTACTATGAGTAATATTGATGCTGTTGCCAGCATGCTGAGTTGTGTTAACCAGTGAAGGGATTCTGTTTTCTACATGTTTCTTTGCAACATGCCTCACAATTTCTCATAAAACTTGTGCACTAACACATGTCATTAAAATGTGAAATATTCATACCAAATTTATCAATCAATGCATTTATGAAGCAATCCTTTTCAGCTAATTCGCTGGAGATTAAAAAAAAAAAAATAAAAAAAGGAAAACTTTTTTCTTTTAAACATAACCAATTGTAGGCAATGGCAGAGCAAAATGCAACATGCCTCTCCATAGTAACCTCACCTTTCTAGCTACACAACAGTTTTCATTTAATTTGCTCTGGCAACTGAAAGAAACAACCATATTTTTACTCTATTAGCTCCTTAAAACATGTTTTGATATTGTAGCCAATGTCTGTTGAAGTCATGGAAAATCCATTTTGAAAGTGTGTTATGCATGCCTTGATTCTTCTGATGGAGATGACACATGTATTTTCAGGCCTGAAAAACAAAATACCTTGTGGATCCACTCACAATCTGATTGCAATTAACTGCAGTCTAAATCTACCACAGCTGAGGGGACATGCCAACCACCCTCTCAGCGCGCTTACACTGCACTGACTACAGAACTGGTGCAGCTGAGTCAGTTCCCAAGTATTTTTAAGGGCCCCTCTCTGAATGACTAGAATTAGATGACTTACAAAGAACTTGTAACCACCTGAAATCACTGCCATAATTTAGGGGATGGGAAACAGTGCAACTGGAACACTTGCAAGGTTTTGCAAAATACAAGAGCCCAGACTATCTGATCCATTCAAAACTGTCTTTAACTTTCAGTGTCTTTACACACAGAGTTAAAAACCAAGCTTGCAAAATATGCAAGTCTAATAAAAGTTTGAATTAAAACGTTCCATCTCAGAAAGAAGATGCAAGAACTGACTTAGTTCCATTTTCCAAGAGCCCAGGAGCCTAAGTGAAATGCAACACTACATCACAGCTGTAGCTTAGCACACTTGATCCAACACCTGCCATTAGAGAAGCAGCAGGACAGTCCTGCTACAGACAGACAGTCAATGCTCCAGTAAAGCTCTGTTGTCAAGGATGCTGCTTGTAAATGCCTGGAAGATACAGAGCTTGAGAAAAGAAAATATTATTGGATGGAGAAAAAGAAAATTGGATGGAGATTCTTAGCATGACAGGTCTCCATCCTGTACTGTGCTCATCTAATTAGGAGAAACATTTTGTAAAGCTAAGAAGACAGGTAACATATTCCAGAATTAAAAATTCCAAAGAAAGGCTAGTATTGTGAATATGATCTAGTAGCTACATTGTGAAAAATCTAGTGAGCCAGAAACGCATGTATATGAGCCCAGGCAGTCAACTCAAAATGGGAACAAATAGAAAGGAAAAGCTTATGATTTATTTCAGCAATTTTGAGCGTGTGTGAGAGAAATCATTTTCGTTGA
Source organism: Ploceus nigricollis (assembly GCA_013399945.1). NCBI lineage: Eukaryota > Metazoa > Chordata > Aves > Passeriformes > Ploceidae > Ploceus > Ploceus nigricollis. Next base: position 544,596 of record VXBC01010531.1, read on the forward strand.
AAATTTTCACACCCTGATGATACAGTTTTGTTCTTTGCTCTTTGACTTGATAGTGGACAGAGAGAGAAACAGATTTGAAACTTGGGCCCAGATTCACAGTACCTAATTGAGGTAACTACATTCATCTACATTCATCTAACACCTGCTAGATATTCCCTCCACAGCCAACAGAGGGTGATTTATCCTACTTAAAACCTGACTTGAAGTTTCGTCTTTTCTTCTGTTTATAAGCTAAACCTGACAAAACAAAAAACAAAAACAAAAAACACCAACCCTAAACCAAACAAAAGCACACCATAGAACCAAAAACTGTAAAGAAGAAGTATACAGTTTAATTAGTGGAATACTAATACACCCATAGATTAAATATCCTCTACTTACCATCTCGAACTTTTCAGGCTATCAAGTTACCTTAAAAGCAGCTGGAGATTACAAAGGATATAGATTAACAAGTTTCTGAAGCATGTCTGCAGAGGAGATGAAAAACTGATGCATGGCCAGAACTATTTTTAGCAGCTGGTTGTTTTGACATGCATTTCCTTCTAAATCTAAAAAACAAAAAGGAATGTCATATTGAAATCTTGCTACACCTTCATAAACAATTTGCAACAGGCTTTTTCAGAATCCTAATTCTAATAATGTCTGTTCATGTATGCTATTTCAAAGATAGCAGTAACTTACTAATTTAGGGAGTGCATCATTTTTCTGGTGAGAGCCATATAACAACTACTATATTTCACTACTGTGTTTGGAAGACCCTTAAAAAATAAGAAAAAAGAAAAAGGCAAAAAAAAAGCAGATGTGTCTCAAAAGTAATCAAAATACCCAGATAATTATACATAATGATCTAAGCCCAGCAATGCACTAAAATGCTTAGCTTTAGGCATATGAATATAAACTTGGAAACAAATAATTGAACTGCAGAGCAAAGTAGTTCAGTTACTGATCCATCTCAGCCAGTAATTGGTATGACTACACTTATCAAAGAGAACAGCAATAGTCTCAAGTGTTTGTGAGCCTTTTTGTACAGATGACACACATAACACCAAAGTGCACACACAGAATAGGATCACAGATGTGCACAGATGTACATGGAATGAGACACAACACATGCTAGAAACCCAGAGGTTAACCTGTGCAGACTCCCTGTGCTGGACCTAAACGTACTGCACATCAACTTGAACTATGCATTACAGGGATTTCAGCAGAGGAAAGGTTTTAGACTACATCTGTCTTCTGGGTCTTGTGGAGTTTTTTTTTTTTTCATATGTCAAAAAGATCAAGGGCATGAAATGTAGCAGAACACTTTTTAAAGTTTCCATTTCTGCAACAAACAGTAGTGGAAGTGTTTGTAAATATTAACTGACAATGTTCTCCCACAGCCAGTCATAAAAGACTAGCTTGAATTGGAATTTGATGCCCTTTCAAATACAAAAGAAAATTTATCTTCTTGAATAATTTCAAATAGATTAACTTCTATGGGAATAAATGTAATTATCTCTTTAAAAAGCAGAAGCAGGAACAAGATAGAGAAGCAAAGCACAATACGGCAAAATGGAAGAGGGATGTGAAACAGCAGATTTCCAGCATACAAAATGACATCTACTGCTAGGGAAGGCAGGGAGAAGGCACTTTAATTTGCACATCACCAAAATGGAACATTAAACATAGCCCATTTCCAAAACAAGATAATCCACATCAGTTACTGGGCGAGAATTTCCATTCCCTTCCACAGGAAGATACCAAATGTACCCACCTTCAGTGATATGGGCAAGGGGAAAGTCTGCCTGTCCGTGAATGAGAGCAGTATAGACCCCAAGTAACAGGAAGTTCTTGATCTGCCTTTTGACTTATGCTGCGAGTTCTGTTTTACAGCATGAACCAAAGTTTATGTGTTCCTTGTTTGTGTTCACACATAATTTCATTCCTTACTGAAAGAATCCGTCTGAGATATAAACTGTCTAGGTATTACAGCATGAGCACTGAGGGCAAACCAGCAAGTTATTCAGCTAGAGTAGTGGGAAATTTGCAGAGGAAGGCTGGGACATCAAGAATAAATACTTAATCAGGCCTTTAGTATTTGGCATTTTGTACCCTTTGAGTGTCTTCATGAAGAGTAAAATTATTTTAGGCCTTGCACACAGAGGCCTGTATCAGTTTTCTTCCTTTGACAAAACTTGGTGTTCTGCCAGAAGCTCCATCCACTAGCTCCTGTTTAATCAGGAAAACAGTTCAGTATATGCTTAACTTGAAAGCCAAGTGGATATGTGTGCACATACTCTTAAGAATACACATTGTCTTTTAAGTGTTCAATATAGATCATTTCCAGACAACAAAGACAAAAAATAACACTCTCTGTCCCTTAGCACTTTCACTGTGTGCATTCTGTGCATTGCGTGCATTTCATTGTGTGCAAAATCCTCTGCTATGACATAACACAGGTATCACTTGGCCACAGGTTCCCGTTTGAATTTTTGTTTCCTAGAAGGTCTCTCTTCCATTTAGCTTTTTCATGTCACAAAGGTACAGAGAAAAACAGTATGTTCTGTCTACTATTAGTAATTAAATCAACACACTCATGGTGTTTTCCTGCATGATGAAAGTGCATTTATGCTTCACCACATCCAAACCTAATTATCTTGCAACAGAGATACACTTCATTACAATGGCATGTTATTATTTTGCACACATTAAAACAATACTAGGTTTGGAGCTATCTGTTCTCTCATCCAACTAAAAGGCTCACCTTCACAAAAAAAACCCATTGTATTTGTGGTGGCTTCAAAAACAAAATAAACACTCTGCAAAAAGAAATCTAAGTGTTCCCAGTAGAGTTGAGCACTGAACAGTAAGCCATCATGGAACTGTACCAGCCCACAATTTACATCTTTGTAAAGCATCTTTGTGCAAATGCAAATGCCAGTAAGAAGGCTGTCCTGACTGCAAGCTGCCTCTGCAGCATTCTCCTGAACCCCCAGCAGTTTGTTTTAAAACTCCTTTTCATTTCCGTTTGTATACCTGCTTCTAACCACACGGCACACCGAGCAAAACCACTGAGTGAACACTAACTAAAGTGGGATGGGTGTGTTTCAGTTAGTCAATTTACATTAAAGAAAGCTGCAAATTACTGCATAAGCCTTAGCTTTGTCTCACTGCAGCAAAATACAAATAACCAACTGGTTATTTGATGCATGTTTTTCTCCTGTAAATTCCCTTATTGTATTAAGATTTTTAATAAATATACTCTGAAACAAAAAAGAAAGCAGAAGTTGAATATACTTTTCCAGCATTTAACTCCATGAGTCAAAGCACAATGACAGTTAATGACAAGTATTTTATGATCCATGTAGTAGCATAAAGCTACTAATAACTACAATTACAAAAGTTCCATTTCTTATGTGAGACACATAAGGGGGTAAGACACAGGGGTAAGAACCTTCTAATTTAGGCCCATCAGCCACTCTATTGCACGATCCAATGAGTGACTTGTAATCCGTGGTTTAGAAATAGTTTAAGTATCTCTAGGTCCTTGAACACTTGAACAGACTAAATTACTCAAAAGTCAGTAAGTAAGGCTTTAAGAGCAAACTACCTGCTTTCCACCAGATCCTGATGGCCACAAACCTGTGTATATATCAAAATATACTGAACAGAAAGAATATGTTCAGTAGAGTAGATCGCTGCACTGAGACCTTCCCTCTGATGCATGAATGCAATGATAAGGCAGTAGTAAGAATGCCAAGGATGTTTTAACCAAACTGAATTTTGCAGGAAAGAAAAGTTAGCTTTTCTAGGTTTAAGAGGCCTTTATTTCATAAGCACCATCTTTATTTCATAAGCAGGTTCCAACTGTATCACCTAGAGTACAATTTGAAATGAATCAGAAGTGAATCACAGAGCACTGACATCACATGATCAGTGACTAAGCTACTAAGAACACGAATAACTTCTTGTAAACTCCCTTAAGTCTTCCAGTGGTTATCAAAATGTAGCACCAAAAACAACTGAGTGCAAGAAAGTATCAAGCAATTGCCAGAAGTTAAGTGCAAAGCTGAAAGTCGTGGGTTGCTATTCTGATGTGCTACATAGAATTCTTCAGGACTTCTGCAATTTTTTTTCCTAGCAGCTTAAAGAACATGGTGTGGGAATGGTGCTATAAATGTCTGCAAAGATTATTAAGTCAACATGTGATCTGAAAACTGAGGGAAGGTCTCAAGGTTTCAAAGACCTTGATAAAACACACAGACATGTAAGAAATACGCGGATACATGTGGGAATGCATGGTAGGGTTTAGTGACTGAAATGAAACAGCCATAAGTCAATGTATCTGTCCCACATGTGAGGTGCAGTACTGCAAGATAACTTTAAAATGGCTAGAAGCAACCAAAACTAAATAAAGTATTTCATGAGTATTTTACAGATACTTCCTGGAAATTCCCTTTACAAACAGGAAACAGTCTGTTCCCCTTCAGCTTAACACTTAGGCAACCCATAGTAGCCTTCTTACTCCAGGCTTACTACTCCTGTGCTGGAACTTGATACCCTGTAACAGAGCTAGTCATTTAACTCTCTCCATTAAATTGAATACATTTGGCCAGAATCTGATTCATAAGAAGCCACCATTCTCCTTATCAGTTATGACACCATTATTGAGGGCGTTAATAAGCAGATTTAACTTAAACTAATTTTTTAATGACAGCTGAATGCTCAGTTGATGGCAGATATCAGGGCTAGAAGCCAATATCTCGTATTCTGTTGCTCCAACACAGAAATAGCTTTCTCAAAATCATGCTTCAGAACCAGTCTAATTTATTCTTAAAATTCTACAGTTATGAGGACTTCACAGCTTTTGTAGGTGATTTATTCCAATGCTTGAGTTTCTCTATCATTTAAGAGTTCTCCTTTCTGTCTAATCAAATATTTCAGGCAACTTGGGCTGCTTAAGACCAGACTCCAGCAGACGGAAAAAAATCTTCTTTTTCTTAACAATATATTTTCTCTGTTTAAGGGTTGCATCCCTTATCTATTTTCTGAGCTAAGGAACACCAAATTTGTCATTTTTTTTATTCCTCAGAAGCAAGGTTTTCTAGCTCTCTGGTCAACTTTATTGTTGTTTTCTGAACCCTTTGTAGCTCGCACCATTATGAAGAAAACCTGAATGTAGTATACTACAGAGGAGATCTTAGCACCAGAGTTGGAATATTACTCTTATTATCCTTTACATAATATCTTCATGTACATCTACATTTTAATGTAAGTAAATGTATAATGTTTTCATACAGAAAATATGAAAGTACGCACATCCCTCTATGCACACACTTAGAGTTTCTGCAGTGATACAATATCATTATTGTAATCAATACAATTTTCAGTTATAAAGTCTCTCATTGTGAAATGAGGGACCTTTTCTGCAGACATGCTGTATATGAAGGACTTTACCATACTGTTTTTACAACTGATTACTCTAAGTAGAACTTTGTACTCATCCTTAGTGAATTTTTCTTCATTTCAAATGAAATCTTAAATGCTTAATATCTTTCAGAAATAATAAAACTTAATAAGAATGTCCTTGCAGAGATGACACAGTAATTAGGTAATAAAATACTCTTTTTAGTTTTAGCTGCAGCAGAAAGCAGGTGGCATATTGAGCTCTCCAGCTTACATTTAATTCTGCACAGGATGATGGTATTCCCCCTCATGCCACAAGAGTTGTATGCTGTTTAGCAGACAGCACCAAAAACCTCAGGGAATTGCACCAAAGTTTTGGGGTTGTTTGTTTGTGTCTTTTTAAATTGGCTTATTGTCCATACATGCTTGCAACTATTGAGTTTTACATAAATTTATTTACACAAGTAATTGATCTTAGGAAGAAAAACTTCAAAACTAAACTTAGAAGAAATCAGTATTTTCCTGAGAGGAAAGAACTGCATTACTTTGTGATCAATCCTGCGCCAACAGCTCTCTAAACAAGCCAAGTTAACAAAAATGTTAGAAGAGACCCTGTGAAGTTGGTGTTTATTCAAGTCTACTCCCTTTAAACTCCCTACAGAATAGAGGAGGGGGGAACCCACTCCTGTTCCTCCAAATACTCATAAACAATGCAGATATATCCAAGACAAAAGTGAGGATAATATGCATCCAAAAAGAATAATAAGACTGTTTTGTGTGAGGGTAGGGAACATTAGGGGAGAGAAATCTCTAGGGAAAATCATTACCCTGTCTCAGAAACAGCTTTTGGAAAACTACATCTTGCAGAAAGAGCTCTAGGTGGGTAATTCTTTGAAATGAAAACAAGGAGATAAAAGCTCTTGTCAAAGGGAAATGGGATGATTTTCAGAAATTAAAATGTACTTTGAGAGAAACCAAATGCAATGTGGGTGGAAAGCATTCCATTAGTCTCGGAAATTCAGATGAGGTACATAGAAGAAGACAAAAAGTTTGCACACGGATGCACACCACACATCCTTCTACAGCACATTTAAAATATTGATTTTAGCAAATTTAGATACAAACTTTTTAATCAAATACTCTTTTTCTCCAAAGCCTACAAAACATAATTTGAGCATTCAAGACTTTTTCCAAAGCTTTAAGTCATGATGCTGGAGCCATGCAAATTTTTTGAGCTGCAGGCAACTCCTGAATAATTCAAGTGTAATGCTTGGCAACACAGCTGTGCTAGCATAGGCACTGATGGATAGGAAAAAAACAGACTCCCAGGACAGACTCAGGAACTCTGAGGCCAGTGTCCCTGTCTGACCACTGAACCCAGATGCGTGCTTAACTCTTACTCTGCAGTATTTTAAAACAAGCTTCCCTCTAAGGGAAGTTAGAGGGGGCAGTTAGTCATCACATCCAAGGAAGCATGAAACCTGTCCCACCCAAAGGTTCAAACTGCAACAGCCTAGTAGACACCAAGCTGCTTGTCTCTCAAGGGCTTGAAGATGTTGCAGATCCCTTGGGTCCCACTTCCTGACCTCGATTTTCATTAGTGCTGCATGCTACAGCTCTAATCCTGCCCTAATATTCCTCACTTATCACTTCACTTATGTCCCTAAGCTTCCTAGTCTTTGCTTTAACTTCTAGGTATACTTCTGGAACTGGGGTTTATAGACTATGGCAAACTAACCTCTGACCCAGCAGCTGGGGATGCCTTCTCCCACTGCCCCACCAGCGACGAGGCTGGAGGGACAGCCAGAACAGCTGACCCCAGCTGACCAAAGGGATATTTCAGGTCATATCATGTGATGCTTAGCATTTAAAAACAGGCTGCAAGTTTGTGAGGGCTGCTGTTGCTTGGGAACTGTCTGGCTATCAGCTGGTTGGTGATGGGCAATTAGAATATTTTGCATTGCTAAATAAGAGCTATACTGATTTTTCCTGAAGTTATAGTTAGATGCATGAAGATAGAATTTGCAGTCATAACCCTGTAGTAAATACAAGTAAATAAGAGACTGCTTTATAAAGAAGAAAGTCTAAGTTTTCTTCATTTTGTTTTATTACTTACTTCTTGACTTTGGAAAATTATATTGAAAAAAGTGAAGTCAAATCTGCTAAATAGAACTCTATAATATATATATATATATATATAAAAATATCTAAAGTTCCTTTTCTTTGGGAAAATTTTTTCACAGACATCAGGTTAAAAAAGAAATCATTTTCATTTTGGTACAACCACAATTAACTTTAATAGTTAGCTAAACAGCACTTAGAATTCTCCAGAGCAGTAACTACTTTTCTCTTCCCACAATGTCATGCATTCTACAGAGCAGTAATGACTCTTCTGTTCCCACAATGTCATTAATTGATCATTAACATAGTTTCTGTTGCCAAGCAATAGTAACGTTTCTGCACTGTATTTGACCAAATAGCACTCAGATTACTTAACACACAATGATCAACAGCATTTTCACACAGAACAGCATCGTGAATAAAACTTAACTACTTGGGGGGGTGGGGGATTGGAGACCTCAACATTCTGCCCAGGCTTCAAGAGCAAGGGATAGAACCCTGCAAGCTTCTGCAGCATGAGACAAAAACAAATGATTGTTCAGGCAACCTGAGAGGAAAAAAGCAAATGGCCATAGTTGCATTCTGTGGGTGTCTATATGCCTTGAAAGAATTTATTGCCTTTGAATCAGAATTCTATACAAGAATTCGTTATGTAGTAAATTCGATAAAAGGATAAACACAGTAATTGAACTGTGATTGCTTTAGCAGTTAATTGTATGTTTGAACTAGACTGGAAGAACGTATTTGTGTTCAAAGTAGAGTGAGTTTTTCCAGATAGCTGATATGGGAACAACAGGATAGTTTTCATTTTTTCTGTATTTTAGAGGAGAAAATGCCTACAGCTTTAAAGAGGGAACGCTAACTTGCCTGCTTTGTTGTGTGTAAGATGGATGCAATATGTATCTGACTCTCAAAGAATTCCTAAGTTGCAATATGTTTTTTGCATGATATTGATATGAGCAATATAAAAACATTATCAGTTCACCTAACTACGCAACTCAATAATGCAATTATTTTTTTATTCCAGAAAATGTGAACTATGATTACCTTTTAGGTAGCTTACACTTAAGAGGCCACCAGCACCAGCACCTTTGTGAGATTTTTTGTTTCTATCAAAACACTTCCATGGCATCTTTCATCCAAATTAGTCTGGATGTAGTTTCCAGTGTTTCTAAGGTTTGTTTACAAACATGCCACTTTATCACACATTGAGGCAACAAGCTAGTTTAGCACGGATCAAACACTGCAGAACAACTTAACATCACAACCTACTCCTAGACCTAGCTGTCTATGACTACTATGACCATCAGAAGTTGCAAATTGCATTAGTTTCACATAAATTCTATTAAGAACATTGCTAATCTTTGAAGTTGTAATCTTCCACTTCCTTTAAGTCCTCCATGGGTTAAAACTGACATATATGTATAAACAAGTAGCTCCATTGCAAACAGTTTCTCATGGATGAGATTTCACATGGAATTATGCTACATGGTCTCAGAAATATTTTTGTTGCTTTCCTAAAGCCCTTTACTTACATCTCTTTAAAGAAACCAAACACAGGGACACTGTACTGTGACATGCATTTGAAGATGATACTTCTTGATTTCTTTTAGACTGAAGTCTCTGAACTGTAGGATAAGCATAGGTGATCCATATGATACAGTAAACATACTTCCAGCACTCAAATGTAAGAAGTAAAGAGTAAGATCTTGTACTGAGAGGTTAAGGACAAAAACTCCTTCGTAACAATAACATCTTGAGCTTTTACAGAATTCTCAGCTTTTAAATGATCCTCAGATTTTTTTAGCAAGACATGTTTGAATAAATGATGGCTTTCAAGTGCACTCTTGCAATTGCTTGTTAGGTAGTTCTAGGAAACATTTCAGGACTTTACTACAGACATAACAAGGAGATATCAAATTGGCACTATGTTGAATACACGTTGTCCTGATTGCAATAGAGTCTTTAAACACTTGTAAAAACAATTTAAACAAATGTTTTGTGTGGGCAAGGAAAAGGCCCTCTGACCCTACTTGGTTTGTAAGCTTGAATGCAGGTTAAAACAGCTCACTGGATCTTTGAACGGTATGTTTGTTTAAAAAAATAAGAACCCTTAAACCTTACTCTAGATTAAAAAAAAGTAGATTTATAAGATAAAAATTTACATAGTCGAAGAAAAGAAGCAGGGACCTCTTACCATGCACATATTGTGAAGTTACAAAAAAAAATTTTTCTAGATTAGAAATTGACTTCACAACACATATTCAGAACTTCAAGCTCACAGTAGCATGAGGATACCCTAGGCTGATAAATGTCATGAACATTCAAAAGATATAAAATTAACAAATTAGGTATCCAGTGAAGGATAACTAACACTGCTAATTCATTTTTCCTCTCTGATCTGTAACACTTTCTGAACTAAATACATGTTATTCATTTATGTAGTGTCACAAAGACATAAAAGCATGGCTGTGCTCCTAAGCATATGTTTCCTGTGTTCTACTGACCCACCAGCAAACTAGACCCTACTGTGCTGGTTTCAACAACAAAGCTGATCGACTAAGTGCCTTTACAACTAGCAACAAAATAGGAGACAAAGCCATATTGACCCTCAGAGAACTGTCTGCCAGTCAAAAGCACATTTTCTGAGGCATTTTATGTGATACATAATGGAAAAAAAATGGATGCAGGGGGTTAAAGTCACTGTTCTAAGTAAAATTCCACTCCAGAATCACAGTCACTAATGAAGATTTCCTCCAGAATAAATTATCTCCCTCCTGAAGCTGTCATATTCTGGACCAAGATCTATGAACTACTTGAACTTACAACTTCAGCCATTTTGTTGCCAATGGAAAATCTACTTTTAATTATCTCTTTATGAGCTTTTTGTTCAGGATTAATATCTCTGATGTAGAGGTTGCACTGAATCTAACCTTTCTGCAGTTACTGTCTTTTCTAGTTTTTTTAATCATTTAGCCTACCTCCTGCTCTTCCTCTCTATGCACTCTCTTCCTTTCTTTCTTCCTTTCTTTCTTTCTTTCTCTTTTCCTCCCCTTCTTTTCTAGGCAATCACATGTGATGCATTCATTTGTGCTGCACAATCCTTCTTGTCAATGCAGATCATAGCAGTAACACCATCCTGTAGCTACTTAATGTTGGGAGGTCCTCAGACACATGTTGAAACATGTTTTGAGTCACCGTCCTGTATAACCAAATCTCTTCTCTTAAAACCGGTGAGAGTGGTTTTAAGTCTCTACAGATCTTCTCCTAAGAAAGGACCAATATTCCTTTCTAAGACACTTCCAACCTTTAGTCTCTCATCATGCTATTTTTTCCCCAAACTCTTGCCTTCACTTTGATCCTTGCTTTTTTGTTGCCTTTACTTTTGGCAACTCATTTACAGGATGATTCATCTTTGTCATCCTGATTCAAACTTCCATGGGACTTGAAGAAACCTCTACTTTTAGCATCTCTTCATCATGCTGTTGAATAAACACTGGTATGATGCTACTTTTTCAGATGTAGTGACCACCTACATGACTTCAAACTACCCCTTAAGATTGTTTCTGTTGCTAAGTCACATGCCTGTCATTCATCAGTCCAAGCTAAAGAAGACCAAGTTTGAGAGAGGTGAGAGAGCACAAACACTAACCACCCCAAAGTAGGAATTTAAGTTATGATTAAGCTTTTGGATTAACTTGGCTCTCCTGACAAAGTCTTTCATCTTGGAATCCATTTACAATACTGCAGCGAAGTTTAGTCATCTCACTTTTAATTTCAATTTAGCATATTCCCTTCCTCCTTTCTTCTCCTAATCCATGTTGTAAGATAAATTACAACAATCAATACAACAAGAATCAATACAAACTTACAGCTTGTGTTATTCACAGCTGTAAGTGTCTATTGATTCTTAATACCTTCTTGGTTAGACCTCATGATATTCTCTGCATACACAGCAAAAGGCTGCCAGCTTCTCCTTACACACCATTGTTGACAGGAGTCTCTCTTACACACTGTTTGCTTTCTCCAAACGTGTATAATTGAGTCCAGGAATATAAACTCAGCTGCATCCATTAGAGAGGAATTGTATTTGTACACATAACATCAGCAAGTGCAGTATAACGCTAACAAGATGCAGTATATATTCTGAAACATGACACATCATCATCTCTATCTACTGCCTCTTGTTCTCCTTAAGGTTAGACAGCAAATAAATCAACAGCTTTTTCCAGAAAGTAAATTTCAAATGTACAATGTCTTAGGGGGTTTCTGTACTTTAAACGTTTAAATAAAACTTGCTCAAATCACAATAATGACTTTATAGAAAAAATATACAAAATATTATAGGTCTGCATATCCAAGACTGAAGATATAATCTCAGCCTAAACAGAACTATTAGCACAGGGGTTAGAAGATTTCAGTACTATGCATGGAAAGAAATTTGCTCAATCATTCAGATTCCTTGTAATCATTCTGCAGCTATGCTTTTTTCCCACCATTTATATTACTGTTTTTTGCTCCCTGCCCCCAACCCTCTTCAAAATCTCAGATTAAAGATTTTTTCATCTCTTCCTTTATTGGCACAATAACATTAATTAATTTTGCACTGGTTTTGGTGATAGCTAAAAGAGCCTTCTTTAATGAACTTCATTATGCATATTATCTAGTGTTGTAACAGTTGTATTTTTCTTTAAATACCTTAATGGGAAATTCCAACATAGCATAAGAACATGCATCATTTCACAGAAGATGTACAAATACAGACACTACTATGTATTGTCCAATTAAGGGTCTAAACCTCTGCAGCACACAACATGATTTTAGCAGTCCTTAGTGAGTTATAATGGTGTTTGCTGATGCACTACAATTCACCTTGCTCGACTTATGTACAGCTTGTCAAGGGTCAAGAAAACCCTATCCAGTGGATTACAGTAAATTTTCCAGCTGAAGTGTGAAACCCTCAAGAAAGATTCACACACATGTGTAGCTGAACTGCACAGGTACACTTGCTTTTCTTTGTAACCTTAGTTCGTAACCTTTTAATATACTGACGCTCAGGAATCTGAGAACACCTAAGCATGTCTATATTGCTATACAGAGTATTAGCCAAAAATAATCTCCTACTCAGGGTTTCACCTGCACTACTTTAAATCAATCACTTTAATAACTATACTAGAATTTTATAATGTTGTCTTTATATTACTGTTTTTTCATAAACTTGTGGAGACATTAATATTGGTCAAGTAGTCACAATATTACAGATACCTGGAGGTCTTATGTTTTAGATATCTTATTCCCCTCCTATTGAACTGAAACTTATAAAAATATCAATCAATATTTGTTGAGGAATTAGGGATTTATAGAAGTTCAGTGTCTTCACAATAATGAACTGGGGAAGAAAAGCAAAAAAGAAACAAGACATTACTGACAATTACATGTTTCACCAGCTTTTCTCAGACACGCATTTCTCTGCATATGATGATTAGAAGGCTTTAAAGTAAAAAAAAAAAATTGCTTTAAACAAATGTGAAAGATTAGTCATTGTTTACACAGTATTTATGCACTGTACCAGTAGATCAGCACAATGTGTTACTATTTAACTATATAGATAATTATTTTAGAGCTGAGTGGGTGTTCAAGTACATTTATCTTCTAAGGACTACTTCTGAAACGAAGACTTTCCCACATATACTTTGGGAATAGCTCAAAGCACTGAAAGACTCAGGATTAACAAACAGATGTGCTACTTATAAGCAAATTATTCAGCATCACTTTAAGTGTCTTCAGTAACAACATTTGAATGATATTGAACATAAACATGTTTACTAATGAAAAAGTTGGAAAAGGAAACTAGGGGTACACGGCTGAGGCAATGGTTACACTTGAAATACTCCATATTTCAATTCTTATTGTAAAAGTACAAATTGATAATTGATAAGTTAAAAACATGCAGTTGTAATTTCTGTTTGGATTCTTTCTCTTTTATAAAGAAACAACTTTAAATCTATACTGATAACACAAAAAGCAATCCAGTGTTATCTCACCTAGCTTAAAAATAGCCCTTCTTGTTTATAAATGTTTAATATGAACATGTTGCTTATAGGCATTATGAGAATGCTATTGCAATATGCAAAAATATAACAATTACTTGCTGAAGTTCACAGAATTGCTACTTGAAGGAACAACAAAAGTACTCTTAGAAGTGCAGATGATTGGAATTTGTCCGGTTCCCTCAAGAAAAAGCAGTAGTTACCCTAATCTCTCAGCATATATTACACACATCTGCATAAACACATCCATCAACCAAAAACACAATCACCTGTAGCACAGACAATTCTCAGTTCACGCCTTTCTACTTCACTAATAAATCAATTTAATTCCCTACTAAGGGATTTAAACATAGCCAACAGAAACATATTAATAGACATAGAAACAAATTAATATGACTCTAAAAACCTCCAGGCACTCACCAAAAGACTGAATGCAGGTTTCAAGAAGGTCTTCCAAAGTGGCTCCTTTGGCTAGGTGCCCCAACGGCACCATCATGACCTGAGTATGACTTGAGAGGCTGTGACAGTGGCTGGTCTGCTGCAGCTCCAGTGCTGATTCAGGGGCAGTGCTGCATGCTTGGGCAGGTTGCCTAGAAGAAAGCACAATAGTGAAGTAAATATAAGATAGAGTGGCAAATTTTACATTGCATGGGAAAGGAGGAGAGATTTAAAGGACAATTAACTCCTTCTAGTTAGGGTGCTAAAAGACATAACCCTCCCACTTGATATGTACACCAAAGGGACTGCTCAGTAAGTGACTTTTTTTCTGCTAAATGTCAGTTGCAGAGCACATGGTTATAGAGCTCCCCGAATGATCTGCCAGGATTATCAGGAGTCTTGTCTGTTTGTTGGAGAGTATGCAATAACCTACCACCAGATGTTTGTGTGTCCACCAAAAGTAAAGAAGAAAAAGAAATATTACACACATTGGAAAACACCTGATTAGCTTTATTAATTTAATCTGAAAAGTCACTGTTAAGTAAACAAAATATCAGCACAACCTAATAGTAGACTATTTCACAATCAAAACAAATATATTAATTTGTTAATTGAATTTATATTCAATACTATTATTTTCTAGATTGTTTAAAAATAGTATACATGAAGAAATAAATGTATTTAACAACAATTGTAAATGAGACAAAAATAGAGCACATATCTCATTTTAGTCTTGTGTTTTGCTCATACAATACCTTCTACTTCCAAGAACGTGTATGTTTATGAATAATATTAAAGGCTATTTGTTACTTGCACACAAGTTCATATTTCTGTATGAAATAGCAAATTGGAACAATATTGCATTAATGAAAAGTGATGAAATATATTTGCCTGCAAATACCAGGAACTACTTCAAAACCTGACTTGAGATTATAACCATACAGCTCACAAAAGAACAACAAGCATTGCCATTTCAATGAAACTTGGGGTTATTTCAGGGATTTTTTAGGTTTATTTCAGACACTCCACAGCCTTCCTAAACAAGTGACTCCAGTGTCTTTAAGGTGCTATCTTAAGCTTTCACATAACTTTTCTTGGAACACTATGCAAGACTCTATTAATCGGCTGACAGCCCCAGGAAGAAAAGGAATAGAAATTCCTCCAGTGCGTGTATTACATACAGATAGTAGAAGTAAATTCACAGACATCCCCGAATAGGCACTCCTGCATGAAGTTTAAAAAATGCATGCCTTATGAAGACGGACTGGACCCTACCTCATGCCTGTGAAAGTCCAGCCTCATCCTTACATTTCTGTCTCACTTGAATGCTGGGAAAGCCATGAAACTGACCACGGTGTCATTTACAACCCAACTATTTCAATAGTTTGAAATTCAGGAAAATACACGCCTGACCCTTCAGGGGCAGTAATCATCACTGACTGAGCTCCTCCATAGTTAGGCTGACTGTAGCTGACATGCAAATGTTCTCTTCCCTTCCCCCTTTTTCTCAATTTCCCTCTTAGGTTTGTGATCTGACTTCCTGTTCTCATATAAAAAGAACAAGGGCCTGATCAGCTTTCGGTGTTTTCTTTTTACAAGCTTAAGCCCCTCTCCTAGCTTTATTCCAGTGCCTCTTCAACATAGGGCAGAGGAGTCTAGCAAGTAGTAACAAAGAGTTAAGGCAGAAGATATTTCAGGCTTCGGCAACATCCAGGAGAAAACCTGAAGTTTCCACACCTGAAAAAAGTCTACAGTTATACTGTGGCCGACTTGGCCATGCTGGACAGGCAAAGCTCAGCCGGTGGCACCTCTGGATATTCCTTAGAACAGATCCTCTCGCAGCAGACACCCGACATGACAAACAGATTGAAAGGGGGACTGAGGTGCAGCGGGGGGACGCCCGCCCTGCATTTCCACTGTACGCCCTTGGCGGTGGGGAGGACATCACAAATAAGTGACCGTGCTCCCGCTGACTGACCCCGGAGCAGGTGCCGCTGCCCCGGCGGGGCGGTGCCAGCCGCGTTCCGGGCCCTCGCCCGGCGGCCCCGGCCGTGTCGCAGGTAACCGAGCCCGGGCGGGCGCCGCGCAGCCCCTCCCGCTCAGCCGACACCGTAACGTGAGGCTCTTCCACCCCGCGCTGACCCGCCTGCTCGACCACACTGGCATCCCAAAGGGTGAAACAAAATCCTCCCCCGCACACCCCCTCCCGCACTTCTCTCCTCTCCCTGTCCCGCTCGGGAGGGCCCCGGCCGGCCTCGGCAGTACCAGCCCCGTGTCCCACGGAAGACCCCGCCAGCCCCGCCGCGGGGAGAGCCGCGCCCGCACCACCGCCCCACCGGGCACCGCACGCTCTCAGGAGTGACAGCGACCCCGGTACCCTCCGCCGCGGGGAGGGGAGCGATGGGGGCATAAAGCAGCACGGCAAACTCACTGGTTTTCTCTCCTCTTGCCTAAGGTCCCCATGCCGATTCCAGCCGCAGCTCCGCCGCCCGGCTGGCTCTGCCAGCAGCGCAGGGAGCGGGGCTGCGCGGGGCGGAGGAGGCCGGGCGCAGCGGCGCGGCCCCGCGCATCGCCTCCTCCCTCCCGCCTCGCCGCTCTCCCGCTCCCGTCTCGCCTCGGGAGGAGTCTGAAACCGATTCAAGTAGGGCAGCGACGGCGGCGGCGGCCGCCACCCGTGACGAGCACTGGCGGAGATCTTATCGGCAGGAGGAAGTACTGAGCTGGGGCTGCTCTTCTCTGAAGCCGCCGGCTTTGCTGGGTACCCGCACGCGGTCTCCCCGCCCAGCTCTGAAGCCGCCACAACTTTTTTCCACGGCACCACCTCGGCCCGGTAGGACAGGGCAGGGCAGCACCGGACCTGACCTGCCCTCCCGTTCTCCCTGAGCCGGCTGCTTCCGAGCCGCCGGGGCTCACGCGTGGCTGAGCCGCGCCGGCGGAGCTCGCCCGGCCGCGGCTGGAGCGAGGGGCGAGCGGCCGGCCCGGCCCCTCCGCACCCCGCTCCAATGGGTGGGCGGGGGGCCTGGCTCACGGGGAGGTGCCCGGGTCCTGCAGCTCTCCCCGTGGGACACGCGGCTGGCTCACCAAATGAGCCTCTGTGCCATGCTGAGGTGGAGGCACAAAACTGAGGTGCCCACGTTGATGATTGCCATTTTAAAGGCTTATCCGGCACCTTACGCTGTCCCTCCAGTTTAACTGCAGAGCAAGGAAAGGGGCCCCAGTGTTTTTCATGGTTCTTGTATCACGATTAGGAGTTTATGAGAGCTCTTCCAACTCAACATTGTCAACTTTTCAGCTTCTGAGAAGAAATGGCCAGGCAAGAAATCTGAAAGGCCAAAGTCACCCTATATCTTGTAACCGAAATTTGCCCAAATGGTCTTTTTTTGAGAAATACACTCAACAGAGTACTACAAAATACAGGGTCCCAGAGATGCTGCATTATCTTGTTTTAGAGCTCAGTTTATGTTTTTAAACATTACTTAGTCATCATAATGGCAATGTGCTTCACACCAAGATTCAGACAGATTTCATAAACTGGTTCTTTAATTCTTAGAGTAACTGACAAGGTTCAGATATTCAAAGTAATCTTCTGCCAACAATCAGGGCACATTTCTCTTCAGGTTTCCAAAATGGTCAGTTTTGCTCACTGGCTTTTCTCAGAGGCAATGATAAATACCATTATCACAACAGGGACTGGGGCAACTTGACTTTTGCTTTGCTGAAGAATTTCAGGTAAAAGGAAAAACCCTACATATTCCTGGCAATCACATTCAGTAGGTGCCATTCTTTAAAGTAAGTTGTAAGCTCATTCTTAGCACAGAGCTTGAAGGTCACTGTGGTTTAAGAAACACAAATACATTAATATTATATCCAAGGTCACATATTATGTGCTTTGTGACAGTTGTGTTATTAAACCAGTCTCCTGGCTGAATTGTACTTCAGAGAAGTACATCCCAGCCATCTTTGCTTTTTCTTTAACACATTTTCCTTGAGAAGTTCACAGGCATGCATACATACACAAATAGATGGAGGTTTGACAGAAAGAGTACTTTCTGGCTTTTTGGCCTGAAAGTAATTAATAAATAAACCTTACAGTACATAATCCCATACAAATATTCAGTTTTAATTTATATGTCCAGACAGCAGCTCTGACATACTGATCCTTGAATGTGACATTCTTCAGATGAAATAGTCTCCTGGTATAAAGTAGATTCATGCTTGGTTTGTGTTCTCAGAGGACCAGAGATATGCTCAATGGAAAAGCAAGATATTTCTTCTATTCTCAGAGCTCCAGTCCGTAGTCAACTGCTTTCAAGTATAACTTATTATACTAAGGCACCACGCTTACAGAGTTGCAAGATGCTAATGCTTAGGACAGACCATATTGCTCCCAAGGGAACATGACCAGCTAGGTATTTTTGTACTCATGTGCTCAGATTGCTGGAAGATTTTGCAACAATAATAACTTATAAATGGATTTTAATATCAGAACCAAGTGAAAAAACCATCTTACTGCCTCAGCTCAAGCTGGATCTTTGGAGTTGATTTGTTGTTCAAGATACACCTTTTTCCCTCCAAATTACTGGAAGACCACAAACATAGCTTGGCCTTGAAGCTATGAGTAAAAGTAATTTTCTGAAAGCTGTGCTTTCAAATCTATTTTAAGCTTATTCAGTTTGCTATTTTTCCCGGGTCCATACCTGCATTTTACAATGGGCCAACTAGTGGAGCATGTGCTACCATACAGTGGGTTGGATACAAAATCCGGGCAAAAAATAAACTCAGATAACCTAAATAAAAATGATACATGTTCTGCCATAAAGTACTAATTATTTCAATCATTTCACCACCCACTCATATTAGCTCAGCTGCTGCCACAACCAAACAGTGGCATGAGAGCAAGACCACACATTTTTCCAGTAGCATTTACTTAGATCTATTTAACATAGATCATTGTAAAAGCACAGCCTCATTCTGAAAGCTCTTCAGTGTCCTTGTGGTGTGGATCATGAATGAGAAGGATCCTTGGCACTGACAGAAGATCTGATATGTGGCAGGGTCAGTAGACAACATTAGAGAGGCAAGCCAGATAATATAGTGTAGGAAGCAATTCCAGAAAAGGAGAAAAGCTTGCTAACATAATTGGGAAGAAGAACAGAAAATAGAAACCTTAGAAGAGTCACTGTATGAAAAGTCAACATCTTTGCAAAATCTGATGTAAACCAGGTAGTAATCAGAGTCATTGGATTTAACAAATTGTCCTCAGTGAGAGCCTGCTAGCAATTGCACACGAAAAGCTTCATCTGAGCTGTGATATGCCAAAGGTGTGGCTGTCCTGTGGTGTCTGCCCTGTTTAAGGTATCATCTAAATGTACTTCTCTGTTCTAATTAAAGTTTGTAGATCTTAAAACTCTTAAAACTGTTGGTGTGATTGTTGATTTCTGTTGTAGCTAGTAGAGCGGTTCTAGTGTCTATTCCAAGCCTGGGTTATGCCTTTTGATCAGGATGATCTTGGCTTTGGGTACATTCATCAATTATCAAATATTTCCATTTTTGGAAAGTTGCAGAGTTAGTGAAGGTTTTGGTCTGATAACCCCATTGAGGTAATCAGACCTTGGGTAATTCTCTTGCTACTCTATACTGACATTTCTTCTGTAAAGGTTGCTTCAGTCAATCATTAACATCCAGCAGTCAGCCTTTAGTTGAACAAGGTGAAAGAGAGACACAACCAGAATTCATGAAAGCAGAAAAGGAAAAGCTTAGAGGAACTGCCAGAACCTAGAGTAGAGCATGGAATACTTGGACTTGCTGGTTTTTGATTTTGCCAGATCATTTTTTGGGTTATTTGCCAGCCATGGATTCCCCACCATTCTCAGTGAACACTCAAGCTGGTGGTTACAGCTACTGTGAATAAGCTTGTTCACTTCAAATGCCAAAGGTCTGTGGGATGGATTGAATGAGTCCAGTTCTAGTAATGACCTGTGTAGGTGTAAACATGCTGCCACTTTATGTAATATCTGTGGGTCTTAGTCTTGGAAATTATAGGCAAGACATACCTTGTTGGTAAAGGCAATAACTTTTCTCAGACCAACTGGCACAATTAAAAAGCTACAAAATTTTGAGTAGATTTAACAGAGTTTCTGTAGAGAATCTCAGAATCACACAGTGTCTGACTTTGGAAGGGACCTCAGGTCCAGCCTTCTGCTCAAAGCATGAGCAGCTGTTGGACTCAGCCTGGTTGCTCAGGGCTTTATTTAGCTGGATCTTGAAAGCCTCCAAGTCTGAAGACTGTACAGCTTCTCTGATCAGCCTGTTAGAACATTTGACTGACCTCATGGTTAAAAAATCTGGAAAATTAAAAAATCTCTCTATCTAATTACTGTCTAAGCTTGTTTTGATTTATTTGTTTTCTCTCATACTCCTGCTGAGCACTGCTGTGAAAACCCAGCTCCCTCTCAATAGCCTCCTCAGAAGTAGTCAGTCTGCTCTGGCATCTCTGCTGAGGCCATCTGTACTCCCAAGCTGAAAAGGCCCAGTTCCTTTAGCATGTCCTCTCAGGACAAGTACTCTGGCCTCCAACAATCTCAGTGGCCCTCTGGTGAAGGCAATCCAGTTTGTCAATGTCCTTCTTGTGCTGGGATGCCCAGAACTGGATCCATCAAGTGGTGGTGTAATCACTTCTCCCTGTCTGCTGGCTCTGTGAGTACTTCTAGCCCTGGCTGCTGCTGTGTACATTTTCCTATATTATACTACCTGGTCTAATGAAAGGCATTATCCCTAAAAACCTTGTCTTGACTGTGTCTTTAAGCCATTGCAGTTAGGACTGTGTAACCATGTAGAGAGGCCCCTTGAAGACTTCAAAATTCATATCTCATGTGTTCAATATGAACTTCAAAATTCATAGTTCATGTGTATGGGTGACAATATTGCCTTTAACTATAAAACAAGGTATCATTTCTTTCATAGCATCTCTCCTTCAATTTAAATCATAGTATGGATATGTAGTAGGGGCAAATAAAGAGGCATACTGATGGGAGTTGCCATTTTCAACTGCTTTGGTTACAGAAGTTAAATGGTTTGTAGTCACTAGGGAATGAGGATTGGAGAAGTAAAATTATTGTCTGATGACTGAAATAATTGGAAACTGCTTGTGCATCTTCTATGGGCTCTAGAGAGTTCCTTGCCCTTTAAGTGATGATGCCAAAAAGAGCTTTCTACACATTTATTTGCTGTATTCCTCAGGTGCTGACTGGTCATTCTTTTACCTGCAGAAATTGCAGAAATCTGAGCATTCAGTAGCGAAAATTAAATAAAAACCATGTTCTTCAATCATGCAAAGGACTAAGTAATGCTAATTAGTTTTTGTAAAAAACAGTCCTCAAAGTCTCATTTTCAGTACTCCAACTTCTGTGGCCCTTCCCTTCCCTTGTGCATCTGCTCTCTCTTTTTAAATAGGGAAAAAATCTCTCACTGTCCTTCACAACAATGAGTGATAAAGTCTTTTTTTTATATGCAGTTGTGTTTTTAAATATTTATCCAATTGCTTGGTAATATACTCTGAAAAGAATTGCATATGTGCTTGTGAAAATGTTCATATATTCCAGGAATGCGCATGAGCACATGGTTTTGCAACCCAAATTAGAGCTTTCCTCATTCAGTTCAGGAAATTTGAGACTGATAGACGAATAAATGCATAAGGCAGTGCATATAGTACTCCAGTCGCATCGGTACTCTGATTAGGATTCTGGGTAGAGACAAATCCCCCCAAAACAGCCAAATTCCTCTTCCCTTTTTCTTCTGTTCAGATAAATCTTACAATATGACGTGAGCTAGCACAGTAAAATTTAGATATTTCTAATTTTTAACAACTTAGATGCTCCTTCTGTGTGCACTCTGGATTCCTTCACAGACTTAAAAGTCAGCAGGGAGGCTAAAATCTACTTTAAGAGCTATGCCTAAGTTTAGCATTAGGTGTATGTACAGATAACGTGCAAGCCACTGATTGGCAACAGTCTTGCACTATCAGCTATGTATAATTGAAACTTAGATTTTGTTGTTGCTTTTAATCAAGAAAATTTTAAACAAAAGTGGGCTAAAATGAATTCTTCTAGTAACATTTAGAAAAAGCAATGAAGATGTATCTTGATAATATATAAAAGCATCAAGAGGTCTGGTGAGTTAGGAAATGTTACTAACTGGTGGCATTCCTTCTGAGTAGATTCACACTGATTTGTGTGGCTGCTGAGCTCAGTTCCCCAGCCTTTCTATTGAATCAAGATTTTGATATTTTGCTATTTAGAAGAATGCTGAATTACAGTAAACATTGATCATCTGCCTGTAAGGATCATCTGCCTACCTTGTGTGAATTTCAGAAGCAGCACAGAGTGGGGCAATATGCAATGAAAGGTCATGATATTACAAACTGAAATATGTATTCTGTATCAATAAAATCACATTTAATTCTAGCATCAGAGAAAAACAAAAGTTTTTATTTACTATAACTGAGTCCAACAGTAGTGTCATCATAATTTTTATTTCCCTCCTGTAGCCCATAGCAAAGTAGTTTCCTTTATGATCTTTCAGAATAAACATATTTGGTCAGATTTGATTTGGTTGCTTACATGTACATACAGTTTACCTACTCATTTTGATAAGAATAGCACAAAACACCTTATTTCTTGAAACACATGTGTATAAAGTATGGATAGATAAGGTGAAAAACAGCTGGTACCCTTGAAGTACCTGTCCAGAAACTCAAGATACAGAAAGAAAAGCAATACTACTAAGAATGCTTCTTTTTGGTTCACCATCTGATTTGAGAGAACAAAATAGCTACTTAAACAGGATGTAGATAACATCATCCCAAACTCCCTTTGTAAATATTTTCCAAGGAGACAGTGATTAGCTACTTCCTTTACAGGATATTTCTTGGTCAGCAGCAAGAGGCCAGACATTATGCTCCAGAAATACACTAAGTGTATTGTTTAAACATTTTAAAATTGGTTTCACAGTTAAATTGTTGCAGATATAACAGTCCCTTTGAAAGTATAACAGGATGAAAGTTGGGCTCACAGAAGTGTTTGTTTTTTTTAAATATAATGGTTACTTAAATTTTTCCTAAAATTACACTGGTCCTTCAAGTTGGAAAGAAATGTAGACATTGTTTCCATGTGCTTTGTTTCTGGCAGAGCTGGTTCAAAATTTCCAAACTGAGTGGACAAAATTTAATTTTGCTGTTGCAGTGTTCAAGGTCAGTGATAATAATTTTGCCCTTGTTATTTGCAGTGACAAAGTCAGTGGCAGGGATTGTGTGAACAAGTAGGAGTGACAGCTCCTGCTGACCGTGGGGTGAGAAGAAATAAGGAGTAGTCATAGGGGTTTCACAGGACGTGGGTGCGGTAAGTGGTGCTTCTCTGCCCTTTCTGATTTCATCTGCAGGGCAGGAACCTTTTCCAAGGGGAGTTCACCTTGAAATGCAAGGTTGTGCTGGTTTGAGCTAAGCACTGAATTGAATGCTGAAAATGTAATTGGACATGATATGCCGCATAGACAAGCCCCATTCTTCTCTACTGAGGGACCCTCCTGTTCCACCACTTTAAAGGAAAAGTTCTTTGCTCTTCTCTCCAGGGTTTGCTTGCCCCTCTCTCTGTTTCTCTGGTATGTGAGTCAAATGGAGAAGAAAGGGAGAGGATAGGGAAGGAAGACATCTTCCCTCCAACCCATTCCAGCAATTCATCAAGCCCATGGTTCTGGAGGATCAGAAGGAAGCAGAACCATGCTAAGAACGTGTGGTTACAGGTAACAGTGGCTGCCAAGGGCTGGCTCTCTTCTGCTGTTATTGCTACAAGAACAGTGAGTTGACCATTATTTAAAAGGAAAAAGTAATCTTAGTGTGGGCTGCAAACGGTACATTTACCAGCCATGTGTGTGCATGAAGTGAAAGATTAAGCTCTTCAAGACTCCATTTTTCCCTCATGTGTTCTCTTGCTCTCAGCAACTTTCTATACTTATGGCTTGACCTGGAGGCTCTTTTTTCCACCTGCCCAGGAGGAAGGGTGGTAGACTGAGTAATTTAATTGATGCCTTTTAAGTTGAAGAGAGCTGATATTTCATAATATATTTGAAGCTATTTAGAAAAAATCCTGAGGGTTTTTTCAAAGCTGTTTACAAAACTTGTTACCCATCACAGTACTTTGTTGAACTTCTGTGTGGTCCCTGAAGAATATCATCAGGTTAATGCAATAGAGTCAGTCTCTATAGGTCTTACAGTTATGGTGAAAATACCTTGAAGAGGAGGGGGGGCAAAACCGTTCTCAGACCCTTCACAGGAAAATACTTACCACTCTTTTGTTGACACCATCAAACTTATACTTAGAGGAAGGGAATGTAAAACCTGCTAAAAGTTTCATAGATTTGATAGGCACTTTGAAATAAATGCTATTGGGAACAGGATCAGGAAAATTAATGCAATAAAGAAAATTTTAAGTAAGCAGAGAGAAAATGGATATTGGTGGTCCATTGTGGCTAGATGTGAAATGAATAGAGGGCAATGTCAATTACTTAGACCTAAAATGATGCAAATTTTTCTGAACTCCTCAGACCCTTTCCTTTCCCTGGTTTTATACCTCCTTCCCTTTTCAACTTTAAAGCAATGTGTATTTTTTCCTGTTTTAAAGGACCATTCAGAATATTATTAAGTATTACAATATTGTTAAGTATTACTGTCACTTTTCTGGATTAGAAGCCCTATCCATTGTGGGCTTCAGTTTTAATCTGGGAGAGTAGCTGTAGCAGTACTTAACAAAATGTAAGGGTGAATATATACCACTATCAGTGTCCAGTAGCATATAAATACTTGAATCATTTGAAGATATTTAGAGAGCAATTCTGTAAATTTGGTGTATTCACATCTAAATGCACTCTTATGGCAAAATGCCAAACAGGGAGCTGAAAATTTGTATGCTGAAAATTAATTTTGTTTAAGATACATCCCTATATATTAAGAGCTCCTCTAGGGGCAATATTAAGGGGTCCTTGTAAAGCCCTAGCCCAAGCATAGTTAGGTTCAGGAACTTAGTCTCTAATTGTAGGTGTCTCTGAATATCTACCTTGGAAAACAATGCACAGTTGTCAAGATATGCCAAAAACTTTTGGTGCTAATATTTCTGCTTGTCAGTCTACAAGAGGGTTAGGCAAAGTATCCAAAGCTTTCTGTAGCCCCAATTAGAAGGTCTTTCAAAATTGTTAGTTTGCACCTTTTTATTTTTCTCGTTCAATCATCTCTGAAAAAGGTGACAGTACCTTTCTCTATCCCAGCTGAAACCAGGACAAACACTTCTGAAAGCTTCTTAAATCCTGTGGTATAAACATGAACAGTGAAATCTTTTGACCACTTGAAAATAATACAGTAGTGAAAGTTAGAGTTTCTGTTTCTGTCTGAAGAGTGATCGTTTGTGTGTTTTCTCTCTACCTATCTACCTGTCCTATTTTATCACTTCTTTGGAATTTTGAAAGGAAGATCTGTTAATGTTTGCTCAGGATGACTCACCAGTTAAAAAAATGTGCACTATTTCTTTGTCAGATACAAGCATTTTAAAATTTGTATTTAAACTTAGTATTATCTTTAAAAGTTCAGAAAACAAAGAGGAGGGAAAAACATTGTCAGTAAACTGTGTGACTAATGAGTCAGAGTAACTGAACTAGTGTTCATAAAGCAGATTGGTTTATGTTGCCTTTAAGAGCATGCCACACATTATTATTCTCAGCATCAGTTACAGAACATTATTTAAGACTGTAGACAAAAAAAATGTAATTTGTAGTTCCCTAGTAGAACAATGACAATAAAGAAATTGTGCTTAGATGGACGTGTCAGATTCCATCAACATTCAAATCACTATTTTAAATGGTGCAAAGTATTTGTATTCAGATAAGAAAATTGTTTAAGTTCTTTTGTCTCAGTCTGTGGTTGTGACAATGAAAAAAGAGTTCAAACTTTTAAATAGAATAGGTCTGTAGATCCCTTGGCTTTTTTTGCAGGATAAGTGGCAAAAAATAGATAGTAGCACACTGTAAATGTAAATGGTGGTAATTTCTGATATTCTGACAATTTTAGTGTAGTTTATCACACAGAACCTGGGTAATAAAGGAACTACCAACATGGCCATTTTACTAATTAACAACTGTTCAGCAGGATTGACATCCTGTTCCATAGAGTATTTTGTCTCTCAAAATCTTTAGATCCAAGTTAAAATTCTTATATCCTGACATAGCTGCTTCCTCAATCTGGTGGTATCTCAGCTCTGTTTCTAGTCAGGCTAGTAAGCCCCCAACAATTAAAATCCACTGGCTATTTGTTCCTCTGGATATGTTGCTTGAATCTCCCCTTCCCAAGGAAGTGTTCTGGCAGTTGGCAGCGTTCATGTTTGTTGTGCGCATTCCCTGTGCACACAAGGGGTTTTAGTTATTGCATAGGAGAGTGAGAGCATCCTACCTTATAGCCTGGCATTTAAGACATTAAGATGAGATTTGAAATTTTACAAACAGTGGAAGGAATTGAACTTAGGCATCTCATAGAATGATATCATGAGTGTCAGAGCATTCTCTATGAGTGAGAGCATCTCTATTAGGGCTCCCAGTATCTGAGCCCTTGAATTTAAATACATTACAAAACCAGGTTGTTAACTTCCTTGCCCTTTGAAGGGAATCTGTCTTTAGAACAAATTGCATAACCTCAAATTAAAGGAAATGCCTCCTTCCAACAAAGACCTCTTCTGCTCTTCAGATGATGTTTTATGATATAATCTATCAGAAAGAATGATCACTAATTGTGTTCATTTGCTCACAGCTCAGAATGCCAGTCTATGGTCAATCTGAGTAACTTTAGGTTCTGGATTCTATTCCATGGCCAAGCACCTAAACTGTCTTGTTACTGCTCAAAACTGCTAGCCAACTCTGTGTTTCATGGCTAAGAAAAAGAAAGCTGTGGAAGAGCAAAATGCTGATTTTAATGTAAGAAGCTGATGCAAGTATCTTAACTAAGCCGGACTTCCTCTTTAAAATATTTTGTCATAATCCAATAAACATGTCTTAAGCATTCTGTTGACTTATACTTCCATCTTTCCTTGATTACATCACTTTTTCACATTGCAGTTGTATTGCTACTGTTTGAAAGAACCACTCTTTAAAATGTGCAATCGCAGTGATTGCACAACTAGCTGTATTTGTTACTATAGCAACAAGAATAAAAACGTTCCCTAGCCCATCCCATGTAAATGGTCTCTCACTGCATTTTATTCTCATGCTGAATGAACGTGTATGACACAATGGAAATTGTGTGCTTTGGTTTGGGTGAAGGCTGCTCACAGTGAGGCAGGGGGAACTGAATTATACTGGAACCCTTGTTTTAAAAGGGGAAATAAAATTTCTGACCTGTTCCAGAGTAATCAAATGAAACATATGCAACTGCTCTCCAGCTTCCATCACATGCTCCTGGGCAGGGGATCTCACCAGCAGGACAGGGAGCAGTGCTTGTAAAGAAGCAAGTTCCAGCATGAGACACGTGCTCAAACAGAATATTCTAATGTTAGAACTTCAATCATTGCCTTCCCTGAGCCCTGGTGAGGCCTTGTCTCTGCTGATATTTTTTATTAGCTCTTGCCTCATTATGGCATCTGAGATCACTAACATAAATATTCTCCATCATGAACTTAGCTTCATCCCTGTTTTCATCTGTTTCCTCTTTCTTCCTTTAAGTACAGCAGTGAAGGTCTCTGCTGCCACCAGTTCTGCTCTCTGCTGCCACCAGTTCTACTCTCTGAAGGAAAATCTGGAAATCTGACACCATCCAACCATGAGCAGTTATTCTAGTTAATTTCTTCCTTTAAGCCTCTGTTCATAATGTTGCATTGTTTTACAAGGTTTCATTTTGTTGTTGGATTTTTAATTAATGAAGTTTTTAATACAGAGAAAACTCTAAAACATAACTGAAGAAAGTGCACGGTTCGGTTAATATCAAAACCAAAGTAATATGATTTCTGTCACGTGAATTTTCCTGCTATCAGGCTAGCACCTACAACTGTCCCCCTGTTTTCACAACATTTGTATAACATTACCTTTGAGACCAAGACTTTGGAATTACGTTATCTGTGAGACCAATACTTTGTGTCCAATTTGCCAACAGTTCAAAAGTTACTACCAGGACATGTGTGTGGCCACCCATACACACCCACGGTGATTGCACAAGTTTCATTTCCTTAGCAAACCAGACTGAAAACAAGACACAAAACAGAGAACTCAAAACTGTTTCTCCTAATCCAGTATAATATCCACATTCTAGCAAGTGAAAAAAACGGAGTATTTAGTTTCCCCTGTAAGCCACATGTGTAAAAAGCAGCTTATCGGGCTTAAATGCAGGAAATTCTTTGTTTGCTATTAGTCAGTTGTATAATTTTGGTCAAATTCTCATCTCCCTCATCTCATTTCCCTTTTTGCCTGTTTAGAAACAGTATGGTCAAGCAGGAACAAGAACTTTGTCCATGTCTTTACAGTACTTAGCATGCTGATGCCCATGAAAGACTCCAAAAATTAATTCATAGAGCAACATTCCTTTTTTTCATTATTGTATAATTAACCAAAACAGAAACAACATTCAGTCACCAAAACGCCAAAAAATAGAGCTGTTCACAGCTAACATTTTGAAATCTTCCTGCAGATTAGAGGGGATTTTTTTATATACAGGCCAAATTTAAACTCATACAACTTTTTCTAATAAATAATAATTTCAAAGAAAATAAAACTATCAAATAAGCTGCTTCTTATGAAGAATTAATCTAAATGACTAGTTTCCTCTGCTCTTAAGTACCCTTCCTAAGGATTCTTTTCTAAAGCACTATTTAGAATATGCCAGGATCCTAGGAAGGAAGGATTACTGTCTTTTTTTTTTTTTTTCCTAAATTGAGATTAAAAACTACATTGAGAAATTCTGTCTGGTTTTAATGTTACTGGTGGTGCAAGTGCTGATAACTGAAGTAAAATTTCTTTAGTTCAAAAGAACTACACAAGCCTAGCTTACTCAGTACCTTACTGCAGATCAAGGGATGGGTTCTGTAATAAAGTAGTAAGGGCACACCACACCCTACACCCAGTGATAGCAGAAAAAGGGATAGGTTTTCTTTCACACTGCTTCTCTGAGATGCTGTTTACCTCCGCTTTTCTTTCAGCACAGACTAAAAGTATGGATTTGTGCCATAGGTTTAACATCTATAAATAAGGGCTCTGAACTGTTAAAAAGCTGTTCTTGATTTCACCATAACTGTTGTAGTCTCATTTTACATGAGAAATGTGAGCTGTGCTTTGGACTAATACAGCAGTGATCCCACAGAGCCTGTGCAAGTTCTGAGGGACAGTCAGTGAAACTTGAGCTTAGTTTGGATTAGATGTCCATCATTCTCAGTTTATGTTAAACCAGCAGCAAGTTTTATATTGACAGAGTCACCTTCTTCCTCCAATTAATTTAAGGTCTCTTTCTTCTGCACAGTGTTTGCAAAGGACAATTTCTCTTTCATGCACTATTTTTAGGAATTTCCAATGTTCAAAAACTTCTGATAATTTTTCCTATCTGATTGATAACTAATCAAAAGCTGTTCCTGATTCATAATCGGAATTTAAGAAAAAAGCTTTGACAACGAGATACAACTAGCATACACAGCGTCAATAAACAGCCAATTACTAAACAATTCTTCTAAGCTGGTATTTACTGATGCTGCATGCAAATTAGTACAGAACAGAGGAGCAATGAGTACAGCTAAACTGAGGCTTAAGGACTGCAATAATGAGAAGCAAATATGTTGTCTGTGCTAGGAATGAGACAGTGAGAACTGTCATTCTAGTGTTCATCAATGCTCTTTCCTTTCAACCTTGAATCTTGCATTTTCATCATCTGTACTTGTAGACTTCATTGTAGGCTATTTTATACTTAGACTGATGCTTGGGAAAGAATCCCAAAGAGCTGGAGTCTAAGCTTGTGATGAGTGCAACAGTACTACCATGAAACAGGACCTCTTCAGATCCCCTAAGTGGAAAAAAAAAATCACTTTGGGTATTCATTCTATTTCCACATTTTTTTCAAGTGTCATGTGATCTTTGAAGCAGCACATTGTGCAAGTTTTGTGCACTAACTACAAAACAGTCTGTTCTTAGAAAATGGATAATGCCTCACCAAAGAGCTGAAGTATCAGGAAACTGGTGTCAGGAAATGCATATAAAATATGTTTTCTGTCAGATAGATGCATGACACTGGTACCCACAAACCTGTACATTAAGCAGAGAAGACTCTTCTTCAGGTCTTGGGCAGGATAAGAGAGATATGATGTATGTTTTTAGGACAAATCCTTACACCTGAGATAAGTGAAGTTGATGTGTAAAAATCTTCAGATGATAAAAATGGGAAATAACCTGAAAACACAGAAAATATTACTTAACATTCTTATGGAAAAAAAACCCCACAGATATTTACCCTTTCTTATCAGCAAATTTATGAAAAAAAATAATTACTAAGCTTTGCACATTTATAAAATCTAGCTCATATCTTACTGATTCTGCCATTTATTAAACATTCATCATTACACTTACATCATATCTAAAAATGACTCATGCACCTGTATGTCGAATTTCAATAACATCCTGGTTGCTAGGCTATATGTGATCACTCTGACATATAAAGTACCTCTTAGAAATGGATTTTTTAAATATATAATGATCAAATTTGTATAATTTGTTTATTCAAGAAGTATTTCTGCCAGTAATTAGGCAAAACAGCGTGCCATTTTATGCCTTTAAATAAATACTTAATTGTATTGCACACGATGTCTAACAGACACATATGACTTTTTTTCCATTTCAGCAAACAACTTTTTATTTCTGCCATAGGCACATGAAAGAGTAGTTTCTTGGGTGATTTTCCTTGGCTTGTTTTTTCCCCCACTGTCCATGCCTGTCAACATTATTTCTTGTCTCTAATTGGTTTTTTATCTTTGCTTCAAGCTCCTCCTAGCTTTTTCCGAGGACCAGTCAAAAAAATCACCTCAAATATGCATATGGATTTTGATAAATGCTTCTATGTCCTCATCATAGAAGTACAGGCTTGTTTATGCACATGGCACTGAGTTTGTCCCTGCATTAACTGCTTCCTGGCAGAGACTGGGGAGATTTCCTGGTGCTGCCTCTCCTCCATTAGTCCAACCTTCTCCAGAATTTGTGCTCATGACAACATCTGAGCTTTGGGACCAGAGCTATCTCTGCCACACTAGTATTTAATTTTAATTTGTATCCGGAAAAACCTGTGGGAAAAGAACACTAAACCTGCAAAGTTATGAGAACACCAGAGCTCATGCTTTCTGTAAATCCAGAGGTTGATTAAATTAATTACCTTTTTTGGTTCTGTTGCAAAATCAAAACAATCAGAAAGTAAATTTCTTCTGTGTCAATCCAAAATACTTTTTTTCCTCTAGCCAAACATTTTTTTTAGTATGGATTCACAAAAAATACTTCATTGTGATTTTATTCATTTATTCTATGTAGCATTGGAAACATCTGGTCTTTTCAATTTTTTAAAAAATTTAGTTCAGCCTTGATTTTTCAAAATGAAACTTCAAAAAATATTTCATCATTTATGAAACAAAATATTTTGCCCAAAGAATGGCAAAAAAAGAGATTTTCATTTTTCTGCCTCTTAGCATTTTCAGATTTAACCATTGTTAGTACAGTAGAAAAAGATTTTTTTTTAATTAAAAAAAACAAAACCTAGATTTATATAAATGCTTACTTTGGCCTGTAGGTAAACATGCATCAAATGACAGTGTGTACCTAAATAAGAAAATATTATTTCTGCAGGACTCCTGCCTGATGACTCTACCTTCAGTGCACATGATAATTAGTGCTCACTAATTATTGAGAGGCCAATATTGTGAGAGGGAAAAGTGGCATTAAAAGAGAAAGTGCTGTTATGTGGTGTTATTACTGGACCTCTTAGAGGGTCAGTCTTCAAACAATACTTGTTTTGTCATTTCATTAAACAGCTTAGTTGGGAGATACAGGAGCGTGATAACGGAGTTCGCTGACAGCAAAACGTGTCTCTCACTAACACAGCAGGCGGCTGCAATGTCCAGGAAGACCTGCATGACTGTAAGAACTGGAATCATATACCAGGGACAAAATTAATTAGTATCAAGTACAAGTATTTTTTGGGACTAATACTGAGAGTTTCTGTTAACTTGTGAGCTCACTGACAGGAAACAGCTGTGGTGGGGACACAGAGGTTGACCACAGAATGATTTATGAGTCACTGGTGTGATATAGCTGTAGGAAAGAAGTGTACCAGCTTACACTGGCTACAGCAGTGTTGGAATGCAGTTGTGTTATTTGATGGGCAGGGCTATCTCATCTGCAATAGCTCTAGGCATCCATGCTCCAGAAAGATGATTTCAGAGTGAAACAAATGTTATGGAAGGAGGTGTGCCATTTCTCTGCTCTAGTCCAATTTGTCATAAAATCTTTGTTCATTTAGCTGAATATATGACATCTCATTCTAAAAAAAAAAAAACATTAGCAGGAAAACAGAAATTTTCCATTATGCAGACTAAGCATTAGAAGTTTCTGGGTTTCTGGCAAAATGGTCAGTAAAATATGGAGATGAATGGGTTATAGCTTTTCCTACTGTGGGCAAGCAATTCAGTAATCCCTAAGATCAGTTTGGAACACTTAGGAAAATAATTAGATTATGTGTAGCCTGCAATTGCAAGTTAAGTTTAGCAACCTATAGCATAAATTAGGTCTGATAGTTGTATGGTCCTATAAGGAGCTTCCCACTTCCTGCAGTATACTGGTCCATGACTTATTTACAGTTTATTGCAGTCTGCACTGAATATAGGAATTAGTTTCCATTTTACAGTGTCTGATGTTAACAACTAAATTTAATAAAAGTTGAAAGAAAACTTGTTCATGCTGTGATAAAGAAAACCAAAGTGTAAGAATAAAATGCAGAGTTAAATCATGCCTTATTTTTTTCTGTCTTGAATGATACTTAGATTGCAGAACTGCATGGAAGAGGCAATTTAATATAAAATCCTCCATTATGTTCTATAACACCAGTTCAAGCTGTAGCAAAAGACCATATTTCTTTTCACCTGATTTGTCCCTACCAAATAAAGATATTTTTATAAGCAATGCTTTGACTCAAGGTGACTGTTAAGGGTTGAAACTGATACAAGTTGTGCTGAGATACAAGTTGTACAAAGGACTTAACTACGTTGAATTTGATTGCTGCTCTGATCAGTGACTGTAATTGTCTGCCTGAGCCTCATTAGAGGATAAGCCCCCACAGGCTCTTTCCACTCCACAGGGCTTCAGTGGTAACGCCAGCCTAAGGCACTGCTGTCTTTGCCATGCCCGGACAGCCATTATTACAGTGCTGTTATTCCAGGTCCCCTGCCTCATACCTGACTGTGGAACGACATCAGACAACTGATATGCCTTGTTTGTGCATGTTTTCTTTCTTTTCAACAAAAATCATTCAAACCCTCCGGTTCACAGAACGACTCACACTGATGCTTCGGTTTAACCTAGAAGCGGGGTCATGTACCACCACTTGAGTCCAGGAATGATCAACTTGAATAATTCCTCATAGAGCAATGACTCACAGAGCATGTCTATGTTGGACACTAGATGTCTGACCACTGCTTGGGGAGAGAAAAGAGTTTAACTGTGAAGTGCAGTTTGGTAAAAGTGGCTGTAATCATTACATAATCACCAGACGAAACAAGTTTTAATCAGGGCAAGAAAATCCACACCATTACCTTGGAAAATTTAACAATGTCTGACAAGATTGATTATAAGTTGATCCTATTACTTAATCTTTTCAGTTTACAAGACTGAAATGACCCCAGACCCTACAAAGGTCTAGACCCTACAAAGGTCTAGAACGTAGACCACGTGATGTATTTTTGCTCGACTTTACTCACAAAGGTGGTTCTATCTTGGTAGCTGAAATTTACAGAAATACCCAGCTAGTAGCAAACAGTAGCGTGAAGAATTTCAGCCCAAGTATTTGCAGTTTGCTAGTTAAAAACAACAAAAAAAAATTTCTTCATATGGAAAATCATAAGGATTAGAACACTTAGAAAATGCTAACCCCATAAGCATTGCACTTATCATCCTATTAAAAAAAAAAAAAGGCAGGAATATTTTAAGTTGTTTTTAAGTTGTGGTTTTACTCTGCCCTTACATGCTCTGCTTTGATTTTGACACTGCTTGTATAAGCGCTTCTAAAAATTGTGACCCAGTAGGTGCCTTCAAAATGGGCTTCTGAGAAATCTTTGTGCCTGACAGGTTGTGATTTTTTAAAATCTGACAAAACGAGAGCATTAGCCTCATTACCAAATACCAGTTTCTCCTTCAACTTTCTTTCTCAGTCATATGCAAGTAGTTTCTGTTTAGTCAGAATTCCTGAACAGTCAAACCTGAACTTTTCTCACGCTAAGGTGTTGCAGGTTGCACAGGTGCATTTGAGAAGTTTTCTTTTAGACGTTCGTTGAAGTCTTGGATTTGAGCCAGAATTCCTATGTTCATGCATTTCATGTTACATTACCCTACCAAACTCACCTGCCATATGCTTTAACCAAAAGGCTAATTTTTTGATACCATTCCTTTCGAAGAGAAGGAAAAAATTGGCCATTTTAGCAAATGAACTAATTGGAGTAAAAGCACATCTTTCTTTTTTACATGCTTCATTTAGGTATGAAAGGCAAAATGAAAGTGAAAATTTACATTTCTTCAATAGACAGACTCTACCTTTCTGTTTGTATGGCATGTAACACGCAACAAATCAGACTAGATATCCTTAAAATAAATTCTACAATTGAGAGTTATATGTAATTCATGGAACAAATTAGTTGAGGGAGAGAAAGGAGTAAATCTCTGTGTAGAGAAGACAAAACTGCATGTTATTGAAAAAGCTGCCAAGACTTGTTCACCTAATGCAAAATTTATCCTATTAGAAATATTGCTTTGATTTCACCTCTTTCTCTTCCATGCTCTCACTCTCCTTTCAGAGTAGTAATTTATTTGCTGTCTTCTAAGAATTTAACTCTGTACCTTGTAATCTCCATGAATCACTGCTTACTTTTAAATTAGCCACCTAAGAATACAAATAAGACTTAGAATTCTAAAATTCAGTTAAAAAATCAGACTTAAATTCTAGCCTACTCTCTAGACTTATCATCTGCATTCTGATTACCACACCTCTGCATACACAAGCATTCAGATGAAAGACCAGGGCTGTGGACCATAACCAATTAGATACATCTTTTGCTGAGTGCATGAGATAATGCACAGGTCTAAATATTATTTTCCTACAGGGTGTCAAAAATTAAGATGAGAACAGACTAGATTATGTATTCTCCTATTTACACCTACTTTTACCCTCAAGAGAAAAATTGAATGTATACTTATATAACAGAAAAAGCTCTTTTAGCGAGAGCCTAAGTTGCCCTGCAGTCAACATTTAATTACATATTCAAGAGACAATTTCTACCATAGAAAGAAGCAATTTTCAGAGATTACTACAGATAAGTACATAAAGTTTTAGATGTTATTAGCAATGTTTCTGAGATTTGTAATTCTTGATTAAAGAAGAACCTATGTCACTGAGCATTGACCCAAAGAAAAATACATATCCTTGGGCTCTGAGGAGATCTTAAACAGATATTCCCTTTACAGCCTGAGTATGTGTTGTAACTAAAATGAAAAGAGAGAAAAAGAACAAGAAGTTCTGTAAAGAAATATCAGAGGCCATTAGAGAAAGAACTTTTAAAAAGAAGACAGTAGCATATGGAAAATAATCAGGCACTGTTATATAGAGAAGAATAATTTTGAAAGTAATAGAACACTCAAAAATGGGTTAAACTTGCCTGTGAGGTGTCTCGTCCTTGGTTAAAGCTATTTTTAAAAGGTTTACCAAAGGAAAACCTCTCTAAATACTATTGTCAGTGGAAAATAACATTTATTATTCATATATTGCACATATAGTCAATGTCTGGTTATTGTAGGCTGAAAAAATATATATAGATAAAAACAGTTCAATGGATCAGCCATTTTAATACATTTGAATGAAACCACCAGAAACTCTGTATGTCTTTGAAAATAAGAGAACATTTTAATTAAATGGAAACATTGTTTAGCAAAAGAATGGCATTTAGTTGTATCTCTTTAATGAGTTATTTTTACATTTAATCGCTTAGACCATTTACCACTGAGATTGATGATTTTTTAAGGTTTTTGCTAAACAGTGCTCTTCTCCATTTAACCTTGTTAAATCTTTAAATAGATATCCTTGTATTTCTCCTTGATGCTAAAAATGGCTTCCCTGACAACATACCATTTAGTTAATTTTTAGGTATTGAAAGTTTAAAGTGGCTTGAAATGCACAGTGTCATTCTGAACCCGAGTACAAACTGTTACAAATTGCTGTCTGAAATCTGGACTCATTTTGTGATGCACATCCTTCCTTTTAGACATGCCTGCTCTCGTAAGTGATCAGGAGCACAACTTCACCCAATCATCCAGCATTTCAGCATAGTAAGGATGATGCAAAACACAAACAGCAGGGCACATTTAAAACTAAAGGGCCCATTAGGCTCTTCCTTCCTGTAGGCTCTTTGGAAAATTCAGTTACGAGAAACATCAAATCAGGCATACAATGCTTTATATATAGCATACTACAGTTTGTTTGGTTTTGGTCTAGTTCCTAATCTCCTATACCATCAGCTTAACGTGTTACAAGTAGGCTAATGTAAGCTATAATTAATTGCATTAGTCATTGAGGAATAAATTAAAATACTAAACTTGGGAAGTGTGTAATCCAGAGTTAGTATGATTGTCAATCTGGACATTATTAACTCAAATGTTAATAGATACATTATCAATTAACTGCTAGGAAAAAAATTGTTCTTAAAATTGAGGCAGCATTTTGAAGGTATTTTCAGACATTACCAAATTTTAATTTGGGACTGTTTTTCATTATGAACATTTGAGAATAGTTGAATCTGTAAACAAACACTAATAAAATATGCCAAAGCATGCAGAAATACAAATATAAAGAGTAAATTAATAGTTTCTTTTTCTCAGTTCTGATTTTTGTTTTGAATTGCTGTTTTAAGGCGGCTCAGAATATTTGCCAAGGGACCAACAACTCATATTTTACTGAAGGAAACAAGTTATTTATAAAAATAACTAGAATGCAAGTCATACTGGAGACCATATGTACCTCATTGGATTGATTATAATTGATATTTTACAAGTACCTGGCCTGCACAAAGGAAAGAATCTAATTTGTTTTTTAAAAAATTTGCACGTTTTTTGTCCAGGTGACATGTGACTGGTGAGATGAAAGACTGCTTTGTTCTTCACAAGACTTGTCCAAGTCACTGAATAGAATGAATATCATGTCCTTTTGGTAGATCATGTCTTCATCTCACCTTCACCTTGATGAGAAACCATGGAACAAATTTGGACAAACGACATGGGAACCAGAAGCCGCGACCGTGTTGGCCACACCACATTGAGCAAACTCAGCAAAATCTTGTTTGACTTGGAAGCAAACAGTAGAAATCAAAGAAAGGTATATTATAGAAATCAGAGATAAAATTATATCAATACCAGTGGCCACAAGACCAGAAAGCTATCACTTAAGAATGAGCTGAACTCCACCCAGGACTCAGAGACACTTGGTGCTTTTTGTTGGTTGCTTTTTTCCTCTCTGAAAACAGGTTGGGGTTGGTGTTTTTTTGGTGGGGGGGGGAAACCAACTGTGTGAATTATGAACATTTTGCATTTCTATTTCAAGAGAAATTTCTGTCTCTATTGTCTTACGCCAAATTTATGGTACATGTCCCTGGAACAGTATGCCAGCACTATGTTTTCAGAACCTGGCTAATTGAAAACTTCCCAAGCTCTTGCACAGGAGTGACACACACAGAGCAGAAGAATCCCTTGGTTAGAACAGGGATGATTGCACTGTGTTGACACAAACTGATTCACTTCCAACTCAAAAAACAGATAAATTCTTCATCTTGGTTAAGAGTTTGCAGAACAAGAACTCTCATATTGTAAACTTCTCAGATATTGCCTGAAATGATCACATTTCTGAGAGTGGGCTCTCATACTTTGGCAACACTGGGTGGAATTTTACAATATGGGACATTATAAAGTAATAGAATATGGACACAGATTTTTACAAGTTTATCATCTGCTGCTCTTCCAGCCCCCAGGTTGTTAAAATACTGTGAGGAACTCACAGCTAGCTTAGGTACACATACTTGTGCAGCAGTTTTGAGCACACAGACGGACCTGATAACTTTATGCTTCCCCTCAAAGGAAATGTTCATGTCTTTGTATATAATTAGCTCCACTGTGAAGAAGACCTTAGAAGAGAAAGATTGGTTCTCTTGTTAGACTTGTGGTTCACAGCGGGGAGGGCGGGGATGGGGTTGGTAGTAAGGTAGAAGAGAGGATTTTGCACTTAGTCATAAATAGTGCTGGGAGCAACTAAAACCATTAGTATAGACTGGGCCTGTGTGGGATTCCATTACCAGCACCGAAGGAGATACTCACAAACAGAGTGGTTTCAGAGAAATGTCACAGGGTGGAAATTTCATTCCTTTCCAAGCGCTGAACCTCGGAGCTCTTTTCCATTAGGGAACAAGAAAGAAGAATAACAAATTTCCATGCAGAGAAACACCCCCTGTGCATCGAATAACACAACTAGACAGAGATGCGAACTACAGTCCTGATGATGAGTGAAATTTGTTTTCCTGACAGTTATGTGATATTTTATAATGTCTGTCATTTGGCATTAAATTCTACTGAAGAGGCACATAGGCAAGTTCAGTACAAACACCGATATTTGAGGAAATTATTTGTTTTTTAAGGAAATCAATTGAGTTATTATCTTGATAATCTGGAAAACAAGCTACAACTAAAATCACTTCCCTGTCTTTTATTTTTATCTCTGTGGTTTTTTACCTCATGTAATTTTGATGCTTGTTTCTCCTCTTGTTGTATAAAGTACATCATAACTGGAAGGACCCACTTGACTAAAGTGTATCTGACAAGTCTTGATATATCTGATTTTTCAGCAAGTAATACACAGCAAAACAAAAAAAAAAAACTTCTCAGTCTTACATTTTCAGTGGTAGTTAGCTAAAAATAGAGACAAGCAGCTATTCAACTTGCAAGCTGGTTTTAATAGGATGCTATTTCTTAGGACGCTATAAAGCCAGAAGGACTTTAATGGGGTTGCTGATGATTTACAAATTAACTAGGCTCATAATCAATAAAAATAAGGAAATAGAGCAAGTCATGATAATAATGGAAGAGAAACATTTTCATATCCACAGACAGGAGTTTTTAAAATCTTTAAATTAGTGAAATCAGAGCATTTAGAACTTTAAATCTATAACTGGACTTTGTATTTAAAAGTAGCAGTCACTGTGGTTATTGCAATTTTGCCGGCACTTGATTGGAAAATCCAGGTCTCTGGGGTGCTTGTTAGTGGCTACACCAGTTATTCTTGGTTCTGACTATTGCTATGCATCAGGTCCGACAAATTTTGAGATTATCAGTCAAAATGGCATTAAAATTCAAACAGCTCCTAAAACATTATGGCCCTTCTTTTAAATATTAAATACTATTCCAGCCAACTTTATGGAATCCATTTAACTTAAGGGCACAGGTCTCCGTAGCAGAGGCTAAAGTGTAACAGTCTGACCCTGCTGACACATGAGCCGGCAAGCAGTGTGTCCCTGTGGCCAAGAGAGCCAATGGGATCCTGAGCTGCTTTAGGAAGAGCACGGCCAGCAGGTCAAGGGAGGGGATCCTGCCCCTCTACTCGGCTCTGGTGAGCCTCATCTGGAGTGCTGTGTCCAGTTCTGGGCTCCTCAGGACAAGAGAGACAGAGAGTTACTGGAGCAGGTCCAGTGAAGGGCAACAAAGATGATGAGGGTACTGGAACAGGTCACTTATGAGGAAAGGCTGAGGGAGCTGGGCCTGTTTATCCTGGAGAAGACTGAGAGGGGATATTATCAATATATACAAGTATCTGAAGGGTGAATGTCAGGAGGATGGAGCCAGGCTCTTCTGGATGCTGCCAAGTGATAGGACAAGAGGCACAGGAAGTTCCACCTGAACATGAGGAACTTCTTTACTGTGCAGGTGACTGAGCACTGGAACAGATTGTCAAGAGAGTTGTGGTCTCCCTCACTGGAGATATTCAACACCTACCTGGATACAATCCTGAATAACAGGAACAATCCTGAATAAGGGACTCTGCTTGAGCAGGGAGGTTGGAGTAGATAATCTCCAGTGGTCCCTTCCAGCCTCCATCATTCTGTGATTACATAATTCTGTGACAGCTGCCGGGGGGGATCATTTCCAGCACCTGAAGCCCTGTAACTCCTGTTCTTCTCTCCTGTGTGCACCTTGTCCTTGTACCCCATCCCTCAGCAGGCCATGTAAAGCTGACAGAGCTACCCTGTCCCATGCAGAAGCCATGTCCCTCCAGCATGGGACTGTATTTCAGAGGTTCAGGAAGTGCAGATGGGTGGAAAGCCAGGACCAGCAAGCCATGGAGATAACTCTGCTTGGCTTCCCGTGCTCAAACCCTTCACCCACAGACAGGTTTCAAGCACAAGGAGGAGAGGGAGGCAACTTGGCAACACAACTGCCTTACAGCTCTGGCATGGTGCAAAATTCCTGGGGATTGGATTTGGAGTCCTTTTGTGTGGAGAGTAAAAAGGTCTGGGTTTAAGAACATTCTATCATATGTCACACAGGCCTAGAAGCACTGAACACAGTATTGCCTACATACTTTTAGAAACAAACATAACAAAGTCATTTTCTGAGCATGTATTTTTAAGGTTTTAAAGTCTAAAATATTTTCATTAATTAATTTTAATTATGGGAAGATTTGAGCTTAAATTGGACATTAAATACACTGAAAATATATGTTGGAAAAATGAGTAGAAAACTAGGAGTCACCATCAATGGAAAATGAAAAAAAAAATCAATGAATCTATTTTAGTTTAAGAAAAACCCAAACCACACAAAACCAATCTGTTAAGGACCACAAGTTACCTGTTGCTTTCTTCATGTTGTTCTTTTCATAATCAGTCGTGTAACAGACATTAGCCTGGCATCATGGGTTTGAATCTCAGTAACAGACTTGAAGAGAGTAGGAAGGATTTTATTTTTTTCAAAAAAACAGCAGCTGGAAGGTGACTTAGTAAAGATGACAGCTGACTAAAAGAAAAAACCAAAAAAAGCAGCTGCCTACTCTTTACCCAAATGCCTACTCTTTGGAGCAGCTGAAACTGAACAGTTTGACAGTAAAGGGTGCAGCTTGTTTTCCTTCATGCTCTGTCATCTCACCCAGCAATATTAGCAGCATACATCAACCAGACTGTCTTCAAGAACATGCTAAACATTTACAAGTTGTTCAGCCGGCATCAGATATGCTGTACTGCACTAACTGCTGAAAGCCGAGGACCTCTCCAGACGTGCCTTTTGTTTTGCAATTAGCTTATGGTTTCTCAAGCAGGAAGTCAGCTTCAGGGGTGGTGGTTTTTCTGCAGCTAAGATAATCAACATAGGAACTGTCTGATCTTTGTAGGTTTTTAAACAGATATTTTTGTGCAGTTGATGGATAGAGTTAAGTATGTCTGACATTACATGAAAATGTCTAATAAAGCTATAAATAAATGAATGTAGAAACTACTAACGATAATTTCTTCACATTCCAATATTGTTGAGTTTTTTTCAATCTGTATGTTTTAATTCTCTCTTGAGTATTTGTATATTTATGAATGATTGAAACCAAACAGAAGAAATAGTATGCTTATGCAGTAATATGGTAACAACTTTGCTTTCTCTTTTCCTGGTTTCATCTGGGGCAGAGCTCATTTTCTTCTCAGTAGCTGATGCAGTGCTGTGTTTTGGATTCAGTAGGAGAATAATGTGAATAAAACACTGATATTTTGATTGTTGCTAAGTCGTACTTACCCTACGTCAAGGACTTCCCACTCTGCTCTGCACTGATGCAGCCTCACCTTGAGTCCTATCTGCAGATTTGGTCACTGCAATATAAGAAAGACGTTAAGCTATTAGAGAGAATCCAGGGGAGGTCAACAGAGGTGGTGCAGGGCCTTAAAGGACAACCATATGGCTCAGGTCACTTGGCTTGTTCAGCCTGGAGAGGATCCCTGAGAGGGGACCTCACTGCAGTCTGCAACTTCCTCATGAGAGGAAGAGGAGGGGCAGGCACTGATCCCTTCTCTGTGGTGACAGTGACAGGACCCGAGGGAATGGCCTGAAGTTGTGTCAGGGGAAGTTTACGTTGGATATTAGGGAAACCTTTCCCCAGAGGGTGGCTGGTCACTGGAACTTCCCAGGGAAGTGGTCACAGCACTGAGCCTGACAGAGTTCAAGAAACTTTTGAACAATGCTCTCAGGCACATGGACTGACTCTTGGGGATGGTGCTGTGCAGGGACAGCAGTTGGACTTGATGATCCCTGTGGGTCCCTTCCTACTCAGCATACTCTGTGATCCTGGACTTTTCAGTGTCTCATCCTCTGCCAGTGAGGAGGCACATAAAAGCTGGGAGGGAGCATAGCTGGGACAGCTGCCCAAAGAGATATTCCATACCATAAAAAGCTATGCCCAGTATATAAACTGGAGGGACTTACCTGGAAGGGGGCCAGTTGTGGTTCAGGAATGGGCTGGGCATTGGTCAACATGTGGTGAGAGATTGTATTGTCAGCATTTGTCTTTCTTGTGTTTTATCTCCCTCTCTCCCTTTCATTTACTATTATTACTATTCTTTTGTTTCAATTAATAAACTGTTCTTATCTCAACCCCTGAATTCTCTTTTCTTTCCTGATTCTCTTCCCCATCCCATCAGTGAGGGGAAGGGGAAGTGAGCAAGTGGCTGTGTGGTGCTTTGTTGCTGACTGGGGCTAAACCATGAACACGAACAGGGGAAGTTTTGCTTCACTGAGGATTACACAATGTAGGTTATTTAAATAAGTATCTGACTGGTAAAAGAAAAATTCCTACAGCAGTCCCACAGCTGTGACACTGGAGCTGGTGGATGCCAGTCTTCCATTCCTGACAAAATTTTTTCCAAGAGCATTTGTAATTCATAGCCTGTTTCTGTTGGAAATGTCTCACTCTCCTTTTCTCTACCTTCTTCTGCCAAAAACAAATACCACAATACGAAAAGTGCTGTATTTCATTATTTCGTTGTATTCCTTTTTTATTATTTCTTATTTATTTTTGAAGGAAATATGAATTATAACCATTTACTTGATAGAATACAGGACTCACAAGATACTGTGGCAACTTAAGCGTAAAATAAAATTGGATGTAGCGTGGGAAGCTAGGATGACATGTAGTGTTTTCACCTTGACAGCCTTTCACTGGAGGTGGCACAGCAAAAGATCTTGACACATCTTGACATCAGCATGAATGCCTTCAAGTGGAAGGCAGGTAATTGTTTTCAATGCAGTAAGAATCTAAACTGATCAGTAGTCATAAGACAAAAAAAAAAAAAAAGAGTTTCTGTGTTTCCTAGATGAGTGCTGATCTTATGTATATTTTTAGGGGGAAAGTAAGTAGCTAAAAATAAAAAAAAAAATTTAAAATAACACGTATAAAAATAGTTATATATATAATTAGAACTGCTTTTCCTAGTAGAGTAAAGAGTGGAAAAAGTCCAGCATGGCAATTTGAAAATTTGAAATATTTGGAAATGTCATAATAAAACAGTGCAAAATTCCAGAGATCACAAAGAATGGAAGAAATTTAAGTATACACCAGTAGGTTTTATTTACATTTTTCATTAGCTGTCTCATTAAGCTTTTCTGGTCTTTTTTCTTATGAGTTGTTGCCTTCTCATTCTCAATGTATTTAGCCTTTTTCAGTTTTCCAAAATAATTGAAAGTAATAGATGAGCAGACAAGTCTAATATTTTAAAAGAAACAGTTTTCATACATGAAATTTCAAGTTTATTTTGGGGGGATTGCTGACTATGTTGCATTAAAATTTTCCGTTATCATTTATGTAAGGTGAAGAGAGAGATAACACAGTTAAAATAAACATAATGTAATATTTAGGTAATAAAGCCAGGATATATGATGAGACATAATAAAGAAAAGATTAACTACTGTACAGCACTTAGCTGGGAAGTGCAGACAGTTTCCAAAGCCTTCCTTTCCTGGCTCACACAATGAAGCCACATACACCTGTGTCAGCACGGGAGGCTGCAGAGCCATGGGCCCGTGGTGCTGCCCCCGAGTGACAGAATCTGTGCCCCGAGCCTGGCACACAAGTGACCACACCAGACAAACCTGCACTGCAGAGATCCAGTTCACACAGTCCCACACAGAAAGCTGGCCTGAGCTTCGCTGCACTCAAAACGTGCCAAGCCTGTAAAACAGATAAGATCCACCCACAAATAATAGAAAGGTATCTATATGTGTAAGAATTTTCAGAATTGTGACTCTCTAAGTAACATGATTGTTTCAAAACTACATTTACATACATCCCTTATGACAGTGAGATATCAGCGCTTTTTGTAAAAGTTACTGTAATGAAAATAGGAGTAATAAATGTGACCGTGCTACTGCCAGCTACACTAATACTGCATGTTTTTGTCTGGTTTTCTCTGAAAGTTTGTCAGAAAACTAATTCAGATCCAAAAATGGGTGGTAAAGAAGTTATATTGTGGTCTCTTAAACAGTTGCCATTGTCTAAATTGACATCTGGTTTTACTCCATATTTACTAACCAACCCCTACCCCTGAAAACGTACGTAGTGCATTGGCTGAATAGCTTGTGTGAGCTTATTTGAAGATATGTTCTCTTTGCTGATTT
The DNA here is from genome assembly GCA_013399945.1 of Ploceus nigricollis. Lineage (NCBI taxonomy): Eukaryota > Metazoa > Chordata > Aves > Passeriformes > Ploceidae > Ploceus > Ploceus nigricollis. Next base: position 589,568 of record VXBC01010531.1, read on the forward strand.
GGTCTCCAATATGAGCTGAACTCCATAGCCATTAGAGGCCTTTGTACTTATTATAAAGGTAACAGGATCAGGCCATATAGGAGTAATGTTTGTCTAAGTCACACAGTACAACTTCTTCTACACAGTTAGAATCACTGATGCTTTAGGAAAAAAGAGGTTGTGTAGGTCAGTATGTGGTTAATGGGACTTAATTATGTACGTGGTTAATGAATTCCAAGAGACCTGGATTCTGTATTTAGCTTAGCAATTGATCTTCCTATCAAGATCACAAGCCATATCATTGACCTATACCTCTTCTACCTAATAATACCCCCACTGTCTTGCTTGCTTGCTTGGATTCCAAGCTTTTCCTAATAGATCCTATTTCTTATTGGATTTACTTAGCACCTATCACAGGGAGGCTAAAATGCTAAGTCTAGCAGGCACATTTGTAATATAAATGTGTTAAAAGAAAGGGAAGGGGGGAAAAAAGGAGTAACAAAAATAACACTGAGAATTCTTTTTCCTATGCAATTATCTCTTCTACTGTAGCAAAGAAAATCAAGTGAATTTATACAAAGAAATTAGATGAAAGCAACTCCAAAGATGGGGACTGGGGCATCATAACAACCCCACAATGAAAAATCGTCTAACTGAGGAGTACAGGATGACCAAGGGGAAACCTAAGAAAGGAACCTGTGTGTATGCTCTTCAAAGTAAATTAGCTCAAAACCACACACCAGGTTTGGTTCCTTTGGCTGTTCCTAGGCCAAGGAGTACAGTTAGACATGGACAGAAGAGCTCTCCAGTGACAGGTACCCCACTGTACAGTCTGTGAAACTTAACAATTTTATGTACAGATTTTATTTCTTCAAATACTCTCCCTGTTGGAATATTTAAACAGCTTATTTCTGCCTCACTGCACACATGAAAATCCCATTGCATAAGAGAAACAGAGAACGGAGTTAAAGAAAGGGAAACAGTGGCTTCTGTTCTCTGCTGCTTTCCAGTAAAGTTCTCTTCTGAATCGGCAGAAGAAATTTAGTTACTGCTTGTTTTTGCCTAACTCTAGCCCTAGATAAAGCAGCACAACCCTCAAGCCTGCACTGATTCCTAAAACTATACACATTCCATTGCAAAATGATCTAGTGATCATTCTACCTAGCAATGCATTACATTTGTAATTTGTTAAAATTCTAAGGCTATTGTGACAGTACTTTGAAACTACTGATGTGTAGTGATGAACAATACTCTTGTAATATTTAAATCCTTTAGCACTGTTCAAACGTTCAGAAAAGCAAAGGACATTAATTGTGTAGGCATTGCTTTAAGCTTAAAAACCTTTTTATGCAAGAAATTAAGTCTTCATCGAGAAAATAACTGTTGAAATCTTAATACCTCTCAGTGACAGCCACATTTGAAGAGCAATTTTATAGCATAATGATCCTTGTTGCATAATTTGGACAGACTTTTGTTCTCATTTTAATTTCCCATACACTGCTTGCTTTACCATCTCTCCTTCCCACACCGATTAAAAGGGAGAGATCAAAAGTCAGAAGAGAAAAAACATCAGGTTTGGGCCTGGAATTAAACTTCTAGAGGCTTCAGCACAGCTCCTACTTCAGACGTGCTATGGCGTATCTGACTAAAGCGTTGGGTGCCTCATAGAAGACTTGGGCAGCTGCATTCCACCTGAGATCCCACTGCAGACTCAAGTCCAACAGAGCAAGTTTAAACCCCCACTCACCTTCCACCCAGGACTAGAACTAGAATATCTAAACTTCCTGTTCTTTGATTTTTATGTTCTTGAGGCATCTAAAATATGAACCTAGCCAAATGACATGCCAGAAGAAGAGACATTTTTCTTTCTATTTTACCTCATATTGAAGGTTGTATAAAACTAGAAAAGAAACTAGAAAGACTAGAAATTATTTCCTTATTCTAAACCTTGCTCCAGTAATGATCTGATAAGTTACTTACTTCTGAAAGTAAGTCTATGGGACTGGGTAGACTATAAAATGGAGTTTCAGATTCTTGCTTTATTATCATCTGGAGGAGAGGTTTAAATCCATCCTTTTCACAATTTTGTAACAGTTACAGACTTTTCCAAGGAATGCAATATTCACTTTTTTGTGCCGAAAAGAATCAAACACACATAATTCTCCCATTAGAAAAAATGTCTATCAATCACTTGTTACCCTTAAAACACAAATTGCTGGATTGTGATATACAACAGGGTCACATTAGAGAATATAAGTTATTTCTTTAAACTCTATTACAATCTGTGAAAATTTATGCATTGCCATAAATAAGTAAATATATAAATAAGGCATAATATCCTTCTGGAAAACTTGTGACAAGTTTGCGACACAAGACATATTTAGTGTCTTATCTAACTTTTGCCTTGGGGTCTGCCCAAGTCAATGCCTTTGTACTGGCAAAAGACAGGATTTCTGTCTTTTGAACCGAGCAGGTGAACCGAGCCCTATATATAGTTTTTGAAGCACTTTTGATCTCAAGTATTCTATAAATGTGGAGTAATATTAGAATAATTTAAATTTCCTTTCCACAAGCAGAATTATATCAGTCTGAAGCTTTCATTTCCTCCCAAGGAAGTTTTATTAATCTTTGAACTCTAAAACCATAGGTCTTCAGAATGAATGTCTTGTCTCAATAATGCATCCTCAGCATGATTACTTCAATGGAAAAAAAACATATGTCTTCAGGGAAGAAACCTCTACTGGGTTTGCATGGCAAGGCTTTGGCAGCAGGGGGCTACAAGGAAGGCTTCTGTGAGAAGCTGCTAGAAACTTCCCCCGTGTCTGACAGAACCAATGCCAATCAGCTCCAAGATAGAACTGCCTCTGGCTGAGCCCATCAGGACAGCTGTAACACTTCTGAGATAATGTATTTAAGATGGGTGAAAAAACTGCTGCAGAGCAGTAGCTGGAGACAGGACTGAGAATATGTAAAGGAAACAGCTCCACAGACACCATGGTCAGTGAAGAAGAAGGGGAGGCAGTGCTCCAGGCACTGGGAAATCTCCCAGTAGCCCATGTGAAGATCACCGTGAGGCAAGCTGTCCATCTGTTGCTGCTGTCCATGGTGGAACAGATGCCCTCCAGCTGATGAAGGACCCCATGCCAGAGCTGGTGGATGGCTGAAGGAGGTGGAAATCCACACTGCAGCAAGCTCCTGGCAGGATCTGTGGCCCCATGGAAGGAGAAGCCCAAGCTGGAGGAGGTTTGCTGGCAGGTCTTGTGACCCTGAGAAGAAAGGTGTGCTGTATACTGATGTACTTTGAGAGCTGCTCCAAAATCTCATTGGAAAAACTTATTTGACCATAGCATTAATGAATGTAAAAAATAAATTCAATTAATACTTTTCACAAAACCAAAAAGTTTTAGAATATTTCAGACATAATACTGATAATTTGTAGCATGGAATATTCAAACCTGAATAACTTAGCTTTCATAATCTGTCCCCAAGAAATATGTATACGGAGCAAGTTCAGATGTAGAATTAACAATTTATACAATTAAAACTAAAGTTTTAAGATTGTTGTATCTGGTTTTCTGCTATAGTCTCTTAAAAAACATTAAATAATAGGAGGGTAAATTGAGACAAATTCATAACCCAAATAAACAGCAGTTAAACATGGGTTAAATAGAAGTATTGTATCCTCAAACCATGGTTCAGAGGAAATTCTCTCTAACCTTATTTTCTCACTTCAAATACACTTTAAATACTTTACCTTACAATTTTCTTCATCTGGAAATAGTTTTCATCACGTTAGTCACAGAAGTAAGAGATATTGTTAACCTTAAATGTTGATGGTATTTAGGTGTCCAGATTGTTTTACTTCTGACATAATTCAGAATTGTTGCAAGTAGGGACATCATTGCATAAGATGAGGTCACCTTTCAGCACTTTCAGTCTTGGGCAAAATTCTTTACTGAAAACAAGATAAAGCAGCAGGGCAAGTGGGAGACGGAAAATGAACATAGCTAACCTAAGTGCAGGCCGAGCAACATGAAAAGATGACAACTGGGAACTGGAGTAAATAATTCCTCATTAAGAGAGAAAGCCAGGAAGAGACAAGAATGAGTAAGGATGTTCAGAATGAACTATACTAGCAGTGAGACTCTGAGGACATCAATGATTGAACCTCCTTTGTGCAGCTACTTCTCAGAGTTTCTCCTGAATGGTACGGCCTGGCTTTCTCCTCACATGGTCTTTACTTTTCATAATCTGTCCTTAAGGTCTTTCTTCCCTCAGCTTGTCTGTTGAAGAAATAAGACAAAAGAAGTCCTTGTACTGCTAGAATGTGGGATACTTACACTTCCTCCCACTGAGTTCTGAGTTTATTCAGGGAGGAAGTACTCCGGAGTAAAGTCTGTTTTTCATGCTCCTCTTGTTACCCTGCTCTTTGGAGTAGCTTGGTTTTGCTTCCTCTGGCTGTTTTTCAGGTAGATTTGACCCCTAACTGTTCGGAGTGGTTACTGAAATGAGATTACTAGCATGCATTTAACTTCTCTTTCAAAGCTGTCATTTCTGTAGTAACTTCAAAATTCACAAAATAGCACACTAAATGTAGGTGCTCATCTTTTGTGTTTTTTTTCCAAAATGTGAACATGTACCTATATATGAATAATGAAAAAAATGTCTGTGTGTGGATGCAAACATTTATGTATAACAAGCAAAAAGGAGTGTAAGCCTGGCCCACCTGATGATGAAAGAGAATGATGTAATTTACTTCACTCAAGACATGATTTCACCCATAGCTGCATAAAATTAGAACTATTTAAAGTTCCAGAAGCTTGGCATGTCAATTCTGAGACAATTTGGGGAAGGGGGAGGATGAGGGGAAGATGTCTGTCCTGGTTTAGGGCAAATTTTTAGTAGGAAACTTCTGAAGTGGTCTCCTCTAGAAAGCAAATTCAAGCGGCCCCTCCCACAAGTGGTTTGGGAAAGATTTCCTTGGAGAAAAGTGGAAAAAACTTATTTAACAAGCAAAGTACTCACAAACATGGAAAAATGAATAATATTAAACAATGGAACCTCTCCTTGTGCTGAAGAGATGGCAGATTCAGGAAGTCCTTCTTGTGGGCTGCAGCTCTGCTGACCCAGTCTGTTATCAATCCCTACTGGGATTGTGCTGGGAATTGCTGCGTCCTGGCCCCTGTGGGCCACAGGTGTGAGCTCCCAGTGTTTTTCTGGGGTTTTGGTCCAGAGCAGGTTTGAACAGCTCCAGGAAAAAATACACAGTCCTGGGAAATCTAATGAGGAAAACCAGCGAAAAAACAAAGAAAAACTCCCTGTTTCTCTCTTGCTGTCTGTGCTGCAGACAACACACACTGAAAGAGAGAGCTGAAGCTCCTATTTTTATGTTATTAAATACAGCCATCTCAGACATCCCACCGCTTCTCCTTCTCCCCCCTTCACTCTCAGATCTAGTTTAAAAGCACAGAACTCAACATCCAGCATAAGCAGAACAGACAACTGGGGATACCAGCATCATAAAGTCATCCCAGGACAATGCCAAATAGCTGTTTATTTTTCCTAACTCGATTTCAAACAGGTGTAATAGATTTGAGTTGGGATGCTACAACTGGTTGCAAAACTAGAGTTCTTATTTGCAAAGTAATTTTTCCTGCTCCAGTCTCTACCTGCAAATAAAACAGAAACATGCCAAAATAGTCACCGAAAGAATATTAAAATATCTGACAAATGGTGTTGACAAAATTTGGGTAATACTATCACTTTAAATATCTCCTGCAAAAGGTAAAAAAATTACCCACACCACTTTTTTTAGTAAAAATAATGCAGTCCATACTATCATAACCTGTTTCTTCTTAAGTGAATGCTGAACAGAAAATACTCAATATGAAAAGTTCTGATATATTTATCCAGTCACAGCTCCCTCTTGTGTAATTCATCATTACTACAAAATGCTATGTTGGAATAGAGATTGTTTAAATTAAATTTTATGGTAGCTATTTACTTGATCCCTTTACTTTTATTTTTTTTGTGTTTAGAGAAATTTAGCGTATTTTTGCATTTTCATGCCATTTCAATGCCAGGACAGATAATAATACTTACAGTAGGGTTACACTAAAACGACATTTAGAGGAACATTACTTTTGTACAATGATATAATTTTGACATCCATAATCAAAATCATGGGGATTTACTTAAGAAAACTTGTATCTAACCTGCTTTTTATTACTAAGTCTTTCTACTATAAATTTGTAAGAGGGTTTACATTTTGCTGACATTTGGAAAAATTCTAGCTATTCGCTTTTTATTCTCTAGCTTTTGCGTCCCTAAGTGCTCAGAGCACTGTAACGAGCTTTTTATCATTCTGTGTCTAAGCTTTGTGGTGACCTTAGTCTTTCTCTCAGTGAAGTAAGACTCGCTTTAGAACTAGTAACAGAACACTTGTAAAGGAAAAGCTGGAAAGCTTATTTTTGGTACAGTGCTTTTTGCTGACTACACAGAAAGACTGCATTTGGCTAACTGCAGTGTTGTTGGCACTTGAACAATTACTTCAGAATAGGAAAAAAAACAAAAAACAAACAAACAAAGCCCAAAACACCCAAACCAAAAAACACCAAGATAAAAAGGAAGCAGTTCTTCCTATAATAACAGGATGCAAAGTCCAAAATGACTCTGCTGCAGGAGGTGTCTGAGTTCACTGTACGGAACGGGCAAGGGAACCCGAATTAATAAAGTATAAGCCAAACCCGGTGCTAATGGTTCAAGTGTCACTTAAATTGCAGAGTGTGGCTTTGTCAGCAGAAAATGATGGAAATAATGGATCACCTGCACAGAGCTCAGATACTGCAGGGGAAAGCAATGACAATGACGGAAGCAGATGGGAAGAACCTCGACGTTTTCTCTGTGCTGATGCCTGACATTCCCTGGCTATCAGGTACGGTGGAAGAGTCCAGTTTACCCACAAAACTGCGGTGCGCAGCTGTTTTTATTCGAAGCTTATTCTCGGAGAAAGAGACACTTGTTTCCAAGTGACCAACCAACTAAAGCATCCCCAAACTCGGCATCGCTGGACACTTGTGGGGGCAAGGGGCGGGCACGTGTCAGGGATGAGGCAATGCGGGGACGGAGGGATGAGGCAGATGTGGGGATGGAGGGATGACAGAGATGTAGGGACGGAGGGATGACAGAGACGCGGCGGTGGAGGGACGAGGCAGATGCAGAGACGGCGGGCTGAGGGCGCTCCCACTGCGCCGCGCCTCCTGGCCCTTAGGCAGCCAGCGCGATCGCCGGCGACCGGCGCGCGGGGGCCTTGGCTGGCTGGCCTCTGAGGCGGCGCACGGAGGCAGGCGCGACGGGCAGCCCTGCGTGGCCGTTGGGCGGCCGGGGCCTGATTTCGAGCGGCCCAATCAGAGGCGCGGGCGGGGCCGCGCGCTGGGTTTGAGCCGGGCGGTGAGCGGGGCCGCGATGGCGCCCGGCGGGGTCTGAGGGGCGGCGGGGCCGGGCGAAAGAGAAGGTGGGGGGCGCAGGGATTGCGGAGCAGAGGCGGAGGCTGGTGCGGCTGGCGGTGCTGGAGGAGCTCCGGGCTTCGTACGGGATCAAGGTGAAGAGCGGGAGCTGCCTGGCGGTGGCCAAGACACCCGGAGCTGCAGCGGCGGAGGTGAGTGGGGCGGGGGAGCTCAGAGGGCTCCGCTCCCCGGGCCGGGCACAGCCAGAGGTCACACGGCTCCAGCGGCTGGTCCTGTCGCCGGCAGCGCTGGTTCTGGCAGCAGTGCCGTTCCCGTAATGCAGCGGCTCCTACCAGCCCCTAACAGGGCATCACCTCCTGTAATGGGGAGAAGAGCTTATTTTCCCCTTTCCTTCAGCGTGCAAGTCTCCAGGGGGCCATTATATAGCCGTGTTATGATTCAGGAAGGCAATGGCTCCGTGGCGCTGGGTGCCCCCGCCCCCGGCAGTTTGGCACTCGGGTGTTGCCGGGCGGGCCAGATGGCGTAGGAGGTGTGTTCCTCTTTTGTCCGTGGCCTCTCTGGCCCCTGAAACACGCACAGTCGCCTCTGATCCGTGCAAGAGCATTTTATGCTTCACTGTGATTGATGTCACTCACCACAGAATTCAAATCTTAGTAATTGTATTATTTTTTGGAATATAGCTATGGTGGTGTTTCTAAAAGCTGTGTGTCTTTCACTTGATTTCTTAGATTTCTGGTTTTTTTGAAGGGCTTTATTTGCATAGTTTCTTAATATAAAGCATGACTAAGTATTTTGGCACAGACAGCTCTTGCCTTGATTTGCCAGTGGTCCAGGAATGAAATCTCTCCCATTGCCTTAAATATCTGTTTTGAATTTGATGAAGGAAAAAAGTTTTCTGTCCCAGGACTGTTATTTAAAACTGACGTATTATAATGGATGCCAGCACTGAGATCCATTAGAGAATATTGATCTTCTGGTAGACTCTTTAATTTATAAAATGTGGACCATAGTCAAGTCCTAAACAAGATCTCTGTGCAACTGGTATGGCACAGAGCTGAACGTGCTCAGACTGAGCTTTCTGTAAGGCTGAGAAGACATCACACAATGCTGCTGTAATCCTTGGTCAATATAAACTAAAGAAGTTGGGAAGACATACTTGAGTGGGGTTGTTTGGAAAGGGAGAAAGCAAGAGTAAAGTTAGAATTAGTTTTCTTCCCCCTGTCAGTATCACACATGGTTCTAGACTTTTCTTTCCTTTTCCATTTGAAGGGAAGATACTAAGAACTGTGAACAATATATGTATGTCTTGATAAAAGATGACTTTGTTGCTGTCTGTAGTGCTTAAATTGTATGCAAGGAAGAAAATGTGTACTTATCTACTGAGCAAGGTAGGAAAAGCTACAGAAAAACATTTGTTTTGCCAAGGGATGTCTTATTTCTGTTATGAGGGAGCAGACATAATTTTATTAGCTATATTATTTATTAAGAAGAAATTAAATCACAACTTCTCATACTTCAAACAAAACTTAATGAAGTGAGCATATCAGTTAGGAATTTTAAATGTTGAATTCCAAACCACTGGAATTTTCTAGTATGTAATCTTGTACATACAGAAAAAATGTTCTCTCTTGGAGTTACTTTTCTTTTTGTAGCTTTAGTAGCAACCTGGAACACAATGACAGATGTGTTGCTTCTCTTTCCTGACTCTATTATGTTTGTTTTCTGTAGGACAGATTAGATTGGGTGCAATGGCTTAGTTACTGATTAACTGTTTTCCTGACATGGACAGCACGTTGCATTTCAGCTATGAATGACTAAGTTTGCATTCAGCTCTAAGAACAAGTTGGGCATAATCCCAGTCCTCTTTTGGCTGGGAGAGGGACTGGCTTGCATGTTCTGTAAACATGAATATAAAAAGATAAAGTAGAAGTTGTAGGATGTAGAAGTTGTTGATGCTGTGGATGAACATCAGTAGTAATGACTGATGAGATTTACTTATTTCCTAACATGTAACATACTGATGTATGCTATAAGGCAGTAGAGATCAGTTTTTTAAGAACAAGTGCTAAATATGAGGTTCAGAACAGTTGTCTAGATTGTTCTGTTGAGTTTAATCCTTCCCAAAAGAGCAATCTTGATTGTCTGAGATGAAGAAAAATTTATTTTAAAAAAAGCTATTTCAATTGTCTTGTGTTGATTTTTAAGAAATAGAATATAGTCAATTTGAATAACTAAGGTGAGATTCTCAAACAATCTGGTTAATATCGTTACTGATTTTTGAGTCTTATAAGGAAACTAACTTCTTGTAAAATAAGATGTATAAAATATACTGCAGAAAAGCTTTCTACTCTTTCACAATCATCTAGGGTGTTACCTGCAACTAGAATCAGTTTCAGATCTCTGGAGATGACGGTGCTTTTCCAGACAATACCTCTTATCTGTCTTATCTGAAAGACTGGTTTTTGTCTTAACTACCCTTATGTCTACTTGTGGAATGTGTACTTCTTTGTAATATGTAGTTGATAATTATATCAACTTTCAAATGACATGATTTGAATTTTGTATTTCAGGGTAAAATCTTTGGAATATCTTTTTATGCGTTGCCACAATCACTTGTGCCAGAATATGGTTATATTCCAAGGTAAATTAACAGTGTATTTTTAGATTTTGTGCTTACTTTGCTCTCTTATGGTATTGAACCCTTGTCAGAAGAAGGAATATATTATTTGTTCCATGCTTGCTAGAGCTTCTGGGTGTTATAAGAATAGTTCCAGGTGGAAAAGGAGGGATGAAGGAGTTAGATAGGGAATTCAGAGCTCTTATTCAGCTATATTTTTTATATTCTTGTCATTGGGGGAAATTATTCTATATACTAAGTTTTACAGAAAATGGTGACATAGTTTTTGTGGAAAAAACCCAAGCTTTATTCTGAGTGTCAGAACTGTTACTGTTCTTTTCTCAGCTTTCTCGTTGATACATGTGAATATTTGGAAGAACATGTTCATACTGAGGGACTCTTCAGAAAGTCTGGATCTCTTGTTCGCTTAAAAACTTTAAAGGTATTCTCTAAAGCTGTTCTTTTTTTCTTAATAAGCTGCATTTTCACTTGGGCATGTTTTCATTTTTGGACTCTTTTCAGTCATATTCAAGTTTTACTACTGGAAGTAGATTGGTAACATTGCCTACTTTAGAAATAATAGGAGATCTAGTTCAGAAGGTGACAGGCTTCCCCTTTTTTTTTTTTTTTTTTTTAACATTTTGCCTTCCAGATGATGAGAATAGTTTGGGACTGAACAAATTCATTAGCAATTGTGCACACTGGATGCTATGAGGCTATTTGTTTGGCAGTGTTCTCCTGGTTGGGGGGAAGATGGGAAAGCTCTAAATTAATACACATGGTCTGACAACCTTGCCTGTGTCTTATTGTATATAATGTAGTTGAATAAAACATGAAAAGGCTGAAACTAACAAGATATGACTGTTGTGACATGGGCTAGAGCATTACTGCCTAAATTTAGAAATCTTACAATATGTTAAAAACTTTAAATTGTGTTTCTTATGAAAAATTTCAGAGCAAACTGGATCAAGGGGAAAACTGCCTCTCAGCTGCACTGCCATGTGATGTTGCAGGGCTTCTCAAACAGTTCTTTAGAGAGCTGCCAGAACCCATCCTTCCACCTCACCTGCAGGAAGGCCTATTCAAAGCTCAGCAGCTTGGAAGTGAGAAGAAAACTGCAACTGTGCTGCTGTCCTGTTTAATGGCTGACAGAACAATTGCAGCTTTGAGATACTTTTTCAACTTTCTGAGAACTGTGTCCTTAAGGTCAGTGTCAAGGGTGTGTTTGTAAACAGCACTGAATTCCCTTAACTGCTTCTCTGTCCAGGCAAGTGCTGTAACTTTCTGTGAGTGGTTTGCCATTTTAAAGTTCAGTATCTGCAGATATTCACTTAATTCAGTCATAGTCTTTTATTTCATAAATCCAAGGTTTTCTTGATGAAAACTTAATAAACCGGAGACTTGACTTTATTCAAACTTTGTTCAGCAGAATTACCATAATTTGATACCTTGCATTCCCTAAAATTGAGGGGGATCTATAACTTCTTGATTTCAGTATCATAGTTGTGCAATTATCTGGCTTGGAATGCATAAATCTATACATTAATCTTGTTATATAAGCACTCCAGTGAATGAGTCCATTTTTATGTTTTTAACTGCATTTGTCTTGTTTGGTCTTTTCTTTCTCCACTGTTTATATTCTGATAATTTGAATTTTAAAAAAGCCTTTTCTTGTTAAGATCCAATGAAAACAGAATGGATAGCAGTAATCTGGCAGTGATTTTTGCTCCCAACCTCTTCCACTCAAATGAAAATGAAAAGATGTCCACTAGTACAGAAAAAAAAATTCGCTTGCAAGCTGCTGTTGTGGAAACACTTATTGACCATGCGACAGAAATCGGTAAGATGATAAATGCATATCAATGTGTCTCAATGCACCAACCTGTGTACAGCTTTTCTTTTCAACTTTTAAGAATCATTAAAAAAAGATTTCCTAACTATTCCAGGACAAGTACCTGAATTTATCTTGGAAAAGATTCCTTCAATGTTGGGTGTTGATGTCTTTCAATCTACTCCCTCACTGTGGGGCCAGGAAGACAGTGAAAATGACTCTCCCAGTGAATGTAAGAGGAGGAGGCACCGAAGTGTTGGGGGTAGGTATGTTTTGTGAAACTTTCAAAACCAAAACCAGAACTGAGACTTCAGGTAGTCTGACCCTAAGCACTTGCTTCTTCCACAAGCAGAACAGATGTCTTCAAAACTGGTTGGGTTTGATTTGAAAAGTCTATATAAGACTTCAGTAATTACATTGTATATTTACCCAGAGTGTTCTAGTCTGTTGCCTACTAAAGAAGCTATTTTGGATTTGTGTAGCCAAATTAATATTCTGGCTTTCTGTTGAGTCAACTTCAGATCCTGTTGCAGAAGGCTAAAGGGTTTGTTGTTTGTTTTTGCTCATTTTGAAATGGTACTTTAATATATACTTTGATAATTCAGGTCATGAGAAACCAGGGATGCAAATGGCAAGTGTGTTTTGAATTAGAGTAGTTAATTTGTGTTTTGAAGTGTAAATCTGAATTGGGTATTATTGGACACTGTGTGCTCTGGTATCATGGATCTGGGATTTTGGGTGAGGTTTTTTCAGTTTTCAACAGGGTTGAGTTGGGTTTTTTTGCCAGATATGGACAATCAAATGGTACATTCTGAGTTCTGCAGTCTCTTAGAGGAAATACTATTTAACATGTATGCTTGACTTCATTCAAATCCACTGCAAAGGGATCTTTTATGTATTGCTGTAAAAACATAGGTATTTATTTAGCTCATATAACCTGACAGTAGTTGAAATTAAGGCTATATGACTGTATGTTATGCCACGGCATGGTTTTTTGTGTATTGTACTTCTCTGCTCTGTTTGTTGGGTTTTTTGTTTGTTTTTTTAAAAATTTTTATTTTAAGGAAAATAGATTTTTCAGCTATTGTTAAAGCAATAAAAACTATATTGGTGGGAAAATCTGAGTTATGATATTCTGTACATAAAACAACCATTTAAACTGATTTGCTTTCTTTCTCCCTGAAAAAAAATACGAGTTAAATGTGAATTGAAAATAGAGCAAGACAGGCTTCACATTTAAATTTGATTGCTCGGTGTGTCTTGCATTTCAGATATTGTTAGTGGAGCATTGAATAAATTTAAATCTAACAGAACACCCTCCACTACACCTCAACAGGACAGAAGCGGTAGGTACTGGTGTATTTGTACGGAGTAAAGCCCATGCAGTATCTTCTGGACTTGTTAACTATATTCAATATTTTTTTTTAATGAAAGAATTAGAACTTAGTTGAAGGTAAGTGATTAAATTGAAATTGTTTGAAATGGAATATAGATACATATTTATTGAGGATACTGCATTTACTGTAATTCTCGGAGCAGCTACAGTCACTGCAGTAGTGGGCTGTGTGGTTTAGCTCTGTGGGGATTACCCAGCCAAACTTGTGCTTTTTAGCTAATGAACCACTAAGGCTTCAGTGCAGTAGTGCAGCATTTTATGATCCTTGGAATGAATCTGCGAGGACTAAAATTCTTTCACACTTACTGTCTCTAAAACTTTCAGCAGATGACTATACATTTACTTCCTCCTAATACCTATATTGTTTTATTGATCTGTGGGTTTGGGTTTTCCTTTCTGGTACTCTAAACTTGCAAAAAACCCAACAAAATAAAAAATCAAACCCTAAGCTATATTGATTGCTTTGCCTGTTCAAAATGCATGCACTTTGGCTAAGCTTTTGCAACAAGTTTTTTTCAGAGTTAAAAAAAGAAAAAAACAAAACAACCATTTACTAAACTCTACAACTTTTAAGCTATTACTGCAAATTTGATTTTCTTAATTTCAGTCCTTTCATCAGTGACTCCAGTGGTTCTTACTCCAAGTACCAAGCGGAAACTTCCAGCTGATGGCTCTCAGGGCTTGTCCAGCAAGAAGAGACGCTCTTTTAAGCATAATTTTGCCTTTGAGTTTTTACCAAGTAGCATATTTAACAGCAGCTCAACACCAGCATCAGGTACAGTGCCATCATTTTCCTTTGCTGCTTTAAGTGATTGTTGGTGGCTCTTAATTTGAGTGGAGCCGTTTGTTCTTGTTAGACTGTCATTGATGCTTATTGCTGAAGTATTCCTTGCACTAGTTCCCCGTCTTGGTAAATAGTGTATGTTTATGTTCATTGGTGACTCATGTTACATGGATTGAGCAAAAGCCAAATTCTCTTGCTTGTTTTTTTGTTCTATTAATCTCTCATACTTGCAATCCTGATGTCCTTTTACCTTTTTTGCTCTCTATGATCACTCAGGTTATCGTCCTGTTTCTTTCTTGGTGCACAAATCCATGAAGACTGCCTATGCTTCCAGCCTTTCAAAAGTTGTGGCCTTCTGTCTCCTATGCTTAAATAGCTGATCCTAGCTTTATGAGAAATGTAACTGTTGCTTTTATAAAGCTTCTTTCTTGCGTCCTATCACCTTTTGTTTTTTTTCTAGATGCTACATCTCAAAACTCTAGAGAAAATTTTACTTTTGTTTGACAATGCTTTAGTACCACTTTATTCTACTAGAGTGCTTCCAACCATCAGGCTATTCTAAGAATCCTGTTTTATTTTTATTTCATTCTTTAATGTGCTGCCAACTGAAGTTAGAGTGGAAGGATATTTCTAGATTGGCTGTTTTGCTTGATTTTTTTTTTCCCCATTCAAATGAGTGTTATAAAACTTAGTGCTTTGCTTTTTAAATCATTTCATGTTCTCCATGAAATTCTTGTTTCTGTGGATAAGCAAACAAAAGTAATGACATTTATAAAGATAGCAGTGATGCATGTGTTTCATAAAATGTCCAGTAGTAAAAAAAAAAAAAAAAGGCAACTATTTTCTTCATTGTTGCTTTAGCTGTTCTGGCTAGGTATGTAAAAAAGCACACTGCAAATAATAATGAGACTATGTCTAATTTTTCTTCTTGAGCTAATTGCAGTCCAGCCACTTTTATGGATGCTACAAGCAACAGCTTTGTTTAATTTTAAGGTGAAAATCAAAGTAATTTCAAGCCGGCACTCTACAAAATAAGCAAAAAAGTTGTGCTGTTTAAAAGCCTGTTCTTTATTGTGTTAACTTGTAAGTCTTTATCTGAAAAAAATGTGACTATTTTAAGTTCATATAAATACAATTTCGTCCCTGTAGTTCAGTTCGAAGCAAGTCCTTCTGTGTGTCTTGAGTCATCACAAACCTCACTGTCTCCTTCAACCATGGGTGAAAATAATGTGTCCAGTACGGGGAATAGAAGAAGTAAAAGACTTGCAAGCAAAAAACTATACAGGTAATTAACTCTCAAAAGCTAAAGATAAATTGGAGAGATCTGTCTAGACCCCTTGAATAATGACCTCAATCTCTCTCTAAAATTATTGCTTTTGGTAAATTTTTATAGTAATCTTAAAACCACCAGATCTTCTGATGTTGCAAAATTGAGCTCAAAACAAAGTAAGATCTGGTATAGTAGCTTTCTGTGCCTATTAAAGAAAGGTGGGCAAGAAGGCAATAAATATGTAAAACTGGAGGAAATAACTGTAAATAAATGTCAGGGGATGTTTTCATTGTCCTCCTAAAGAGTTTGTGTCCCTTCCTCCCTTGTGTCCTTCCAGAGCTGAATCAGGAAAGACGGGTTGTTTTTCTCCAAAGATAAGCCGAAAAGAAATGGTTCGTAGATCTTTACGCTTGAAATTTGGTTTGGGGAAAAGCAACAGAGAAATGGTAAGTACCCAGTTCTCTCATTAGACTGTAGATTTTAATCCAAAGTTTGGGGCACTGCTTCCAGGAGCAGGAAGGATGTGTTTTGTGATGGAGGGATCCCAGTGTTAATTGAACCTGCTTGCTGTCAAGTACAAAAAGCTTGAGGTTTATTTGCATAGCAGTAACAGATCAGCTTGTACTGTGTTTGGCTGGCATGGGGCAAGATGCTGAGGGGGGGAGCAGCTGACTCCAATTGACCAAGAAGCAATTCCATGCCACATAATGTTAAGCTCACCAGTAAAACTGGGATGGGGATAATTTACAGAAAGTAGCCACTGCTCAGAGGCTTGCTGAGAATTGACCTGATTGTTGTAAGTGATGACCTTTGCGTCCTGTGTGGGTTTGGGTTTTTTCGTCTGTGGTGTTTGTGTCCCCCTTTTCCTTTTCATCTTTCCAATTCTCTCCCTTATCCTGTTGGGGAATGGGGAAAGTGAGCATGTGGCTGGATGGGAGCTTGACTGCTTGATGGGATCAACCCACCACGCTTGTGATCAGTGGATCTCACAGTTCCTGAGTGTCTGACCTGGCAGAGCCTGTGCACAGAGTCACTCTGTTCACAGTGTGATTAAGTCCGTCTGACTGCAGGGAGGCTGTTCTCCACCTAGGTCTGCAGAGAATCAAGGCAAGAGGAAGTATGGCCAAGAAAAGGCTGCTGTGGCTGATTTGTATAGAGATTTCCTGAAGCTTCCTCTGTAAATGAGATTCCAAATTACAAGTTTATATAAAAGCAATTAACACTTTTTGTTTGTTCAAGAATATTGTATCAGGATGTGCAGCTGGCAATAGATCAGAAAATATTGGACGGCGTCTTGCAAGTCAGCAAGGTTTGGAAAGCAGAACTGAATGTGCAAGAAGAGATGTACTCTTCAGCCCATATGTCAATGAAAAATTCCCTAAGAAAGGTGATTGCCTATCCAAATATATTAGATGGGGAAAACATTTTTACTTTGCAAAAGCAACTTTGTGGATAAAAGTATAAAAGCATTGGATTAAAAGTATGCTTCTAGCTAAGTCAAAAGTCACTTGTATGTTAAAGGCTTCTTGGGAAAAAGAATTGGTTTAGAACAAGCTTGTTGTGTTTGTAGTGTATTTTAGTAGCTCTCTTAGTTAAACAAGAGGAGATGCACAATTTCACTTAATATTATAACCTTTTGTTACATTTCTGAAATTTAAGGGCATTATGGCATCTTTAAATTCAGTGCTGCTTTGATTATTTTTTAGTAAGAATTTTGTCTATGGTTATTAAAATCACAATAAATTATTCCTAAACACTGTGGTATTTATTTTAAGGTTCAAGAAATGTAAGCAAGTCAGAAGAAAACTTGCTGACTCCAAAATGCCACAATAAAGTAGTTCACCGTATGTCATGGAATAGTCCTGCTCTTACGGATTCTCAGGTGGTCAGCAAGAATGAGCAAATTCTGCCTGGACACTCTGAAATGGGAGTCAGCTCTTCAGAATCTGTTTTGATATTTGGAAAGCCACCAGTTATTCCAGATGAATTCAAATCTGCAACTGTAAGCAAGCAAGACAACAACTTGGAACTTGTGCTGTGTGAAGATGAAAGTAATTCAACTACAGAAACATTAATGAAAGTTAAGCAAGCCTTCTCTGCATCTGGGAGTATTCTTCACAATTTGATAGGTGATAAAAAATCATCCCTCTCAGTTGTATCAAGTCAAATATCAAATGAAACTCCATGTCCCTCAGGGCTCAGTTCAGCGAAAGAATTGTTAGTGGAAGAAGTTTCTGAAAATCTAGCGAATGTAAAATCCAGAGAGCTGTTGCACCAATTTAATACATCTGCTGCTGCTGATAAACAGCAATCAAAAAAAGCGGAAATTGATGTTTTGGAGAAAAGAAACTTCAAAACTTCTATTGAGATTGAACTTCAGGTCCCAAAACCAGATATAAAAAAAGTAAAAGAACTTCCTATGCCTCAGGTACTAGCCAAGGAAGATAAGTTTACTGTTGAGAACATTTCAACAAAAGATGACTTACACAAATCAGATTTCTCTGGAAGAAAAGAGGAAATAGAATTAATACAGTCAGAAACAGGTGAAAACTGTATGGTAAAGTGCTGTAATTTGGAAGAGGGTACTGCTAAACCTTCTTTGGCAGGACAGCTGCCTACTTCGCAGTTGCCTAAATCACAAAATGAAATGAGCAACCAATACTTGAAAGCTGAAAATTCGGATAAAGTTTTAGCTAAAACATTGACTGTTTCTGACCATGGGAAGGTTTCTGATCACATACAGTGGTTCAACCAGCTTTCATTAAATGATCCAAATTCTGCAAGCAAAATGAAACCTCCTCTGAAGTTTCAACGTACTCCAGTTAGACAGTCTGTAAGAAGAATGAATTCCCTTTTGGAGGCTAACAGACAATCTGTAAGCTCTCAGACAGTTAAATCAAGTGGTGTTGGTTCACCACTTGTTAAATCTTTGAGCTATGATTCTGCCCTATTTCCCTGTACAGAAAAGCCCTCAAAGAATTCCATGGTTTTGCCACGCAGGAGTGAAAGCACACGTGACCAAGGTTTTGTAGCTCATAAGCAGCTAGACTTGGCATCCAAACCATGGTACAGGCCATTAAATCCATCAGACAAGCCTGATGTTTCTGTCAGAACTGTTGGAATCCATGAACAAAAAGCAACTGTTCATCCATCAAAGTCTGTTCTAGAAGATCTAACTAATCATGAAATGGTAAAATCCAGTTTGAAAGTTAATGCAAATATAAGTGTTCCAGGTGCTGCCCCAGAAAAATCTATGATTGCAAGAAGTGCTTCAGGAAAAGAAAGAGTTCGTTATAGAGGCTCTCCAAAGAATCCAATATCTGAAGTAAAACTGCTACCAACTGCCAAGCCAGTAGACTTATAAGATCAAATGTGATGGCTAAATGGGTTCTTTGTAACTTGGTTAACATTTGGGAAAATCTAAATTTGTATGATTTTCTTTCTAGTTATTTTTATTTGTAATATTTCATTTGTTTTAAATGAATGAGTTGTGAAGATGTACAAATAGCAATTTGTTTCATGTTGAGGTTTTCTTCATTTACTGAAACTTCTGTAAATGCTAGTCAGTTCAACTAAATGAATCTGATTTATAAAACAAAAGTAATCTGTTAATCTGTAAATAATCTAACACAAATGTTTGTGTTAGATCTCAGGTTTTGATTATCTCAGCATCTAAAAACATGCTGTATCTCCCACAACTGTTCTTGCAGTATTTAGATTAAGTATCAAGTTCAAAAACAATTTCTCAAATATTTAAAACAAATTTAACAGACATATGAAAGGAAGTGTTTTGATGCTGAGTATTAGTAGTTAAATTTATTTACTTCTTTAGTTTTAAGTGTATTGTAGCACCCCTTGATACTACTAAGTTGAACCTCATATGAGCTCTATTTCTTTTAAGACAATGTTTTTTATTTTTGTCGGAGTAAATCAGGAGTGTATTTTACTTGTTTAGTAGGTAAATGTCAAAATATAATCCGTGTGTGCACACACACAGGAGAATTATTAGAACACATGGAAAATAAATGTGCGGTTTATTCAAGAATTGAAAGGTCTTAAAACTTCATCCAGTGTTGTGTTCTGCAGTAGGTACCAAGTATTTTCATTTGAGTAATAAAATATTTTATCTTAATATGAGAGGGGACTTTTAACTTATTTTTAGAGCTGTAGAATTATGTTAACTAAGTGGTGCAGAAGCCGAGTTTAGATGCTGAAAGTGTTGCAAGAGACGAATGTAAGAAGCCATAGTGTGTTAAAGGTTGATTTGCACAAGCAAATGTTTACATCTTTTGGAATGAAAACTGTTTGTCTGTCATCACTTGTAAAATTATTTGAGTAAACACTTGAAACTGTTCATTAGCTTTTTGTATGTGTAAATTGCTTATTGGCAAAATGTTAGAGCTGAAGCACTGGATACTTTTGGTTTTAATAAAACCATTGTTTTTTCCCTTTTCTGAACTTGTTCTTCTGTAATGACTTGGAAAGTTAGATTATGCTGTTATATGCAGACTGTAGACACCAAAATTACTAAGTCTGAAAATACTGAAGCCAGAAGTAAATCTGTTCTGGCTGTCCTTTTAGTTCATCTTAGCTATGTATTGGTAATTCTCACAACTAGCAAAGGGCATGATGCAGCATAGTTTATCAGCAGTAGTCTTCTGAACTTCTTAAAAGGATATGTTAGTCAAAAGAATAATTATTTTCTCTTCCCTCTCTCCTTCCCCATGTATCCACCAACTTGCAAGTTTAATTGGTTTGGCTCCTTGATCTGTGGAAACCTCCTGCCTCAATCTTGCTACATTGCTGTAAAATCTAATACCAGGCAGCCAGCCATGCGAAGATCTTAAACAGATTGCTTGGTGGGGTGGTTAAGAATGGGAAGCTTCAGTTTCATGAAGTAAAGGAGTGAATAAGGCAGCTCACCACTATCCAAAGAGGAAGCTGCTTCTCTTGACAACATGCTCCTACCCTCTGCCTTTAGCTGGTGTTAGCTAAATAAATAGGCTCAATAGGCTGAGCAAGCACCAGGGCACCATGTTTTGAATCATCTCACTGAGGTAAGTAATGATCAGCAAAACAACTTCCAGCTGTCATGGCTGATGCAAGGAGGTAGGAGCTGGAAATAGGACAGAAGGAGATAAAGGCAGTGTCAGGAAGAAAATGAGGTCTGACTCCTGTAAAAGGTGTCACACTGATTTTTGTTTAGAAGACTAAGACTTGTGATTGTCAAAGCTGCATCAGCATTCAGAATATTTGGTACATATTAACAATGTGTCTATCCTGTGTGGAACAGTAAGCTACTTTTGATCATCCATGCAAGCTAGTCTTGAAACATCTAAACTTGGCTTCTTAGGAGGAATTTGGTAGGGTGCTGACAAAGAAACCTGTAGCAGAAAAAAAATTGTTAAAGTTTAGGTTCTGTTTTTAGAGGTTTTGCAGAACAGTTTGCACATGCAGCCCTTTGTATAAAGTTGATTATGTTTTGCAGAAAGAAACACTGGATGCCAAGTGGAAGTCCCTACTGCTAAATCCTGCAAGTTACACCTTGCATAATGTACCAGAGACCAGCCAAAAATTTACATATGCAAGTGTAGTTCATGGGACTGTTGTGGTTTATGGGGTATAATCTCAGAGTTTTTCTGTGGATAGCTGTACTAAACTGGGATGTGATGCATTCCCTTCAGAAACAGTGAAGGTGTGATACATAAAATAACTTTTAGAAACTACCGTTTTGCCAAGTGCTGTGTTAGATGAGAGACTTCATTTAGCAAGATACTTTTGTAGTTATCTTGGTAACCTCCACTCTGGATGATGTGTCTACACTTGCTTAATCTGCAAGTCCTTGGAGATGGTTGCTGTGTTGCTACCCTGTAAACCTGCAGTTAGGTAACACTATCATCCTGTAAGTAAACCACTGATCGTATTATTCTAGAGACAGAAATCACAGCAGGAAGATGGATACTCTCCCAGGAATATGTAATATCTTATTTCTGTCGCCCTTAATGCATCAAAACCCTTAAGTTTCATTTTTAGACTGTTAAATTAAAAAGGGGGGTTTTTAGCATCCCCCCGAGCTTTGTGTCTCTGTGGGACAAAGCTCGCAGGAGCTCTCGGTCGCGGCAGTACCTGCGGGCAGCTCCCTCCCGGCCGTGGCTGCGCACGGAGGATGCGCGGCCGCGGAGCCGCCGCCCCCGCAGAGCCGCGCTGGGAGCGAGAGGTACGCGGGGCGCTCCGGCCCGGCGGCTCCGTGCTGCTACCGAGCTGCCCGGGGGGCCGGGAGAAGGGAAGGGATCACGGCCCAGCTGTCCAGGAGCCGGCGGTGCGGGCGGCGGGGGGCAGCGGGGATGCTCTGTGAAAAGCAGATTTTCCCCCCCGAAGCGGAGGCTGCAGAGGCCGATGGAGCGGGAGGGCTGCGGGAGGAGCGTGGCGCGGTGGGGGAGCCGCGCACAGGCGTAGCGGGGAATATTCCCAACATTGGGGTTTTCAGCCATTTTTGCCTCAAAAATATTTCCAGGTGCCTTGCGCCGGAGGCTGGAGCATTGGAGCATCCTTAAACGTCTGGCGTGAAGAAATCAGGCAGCTGTGCGTGTGTTAAGGAATAAAAGGGGAACTCGAGGGGGTTTTGTTTATCCAGGGGACTGGAAGTGATGTATTTTAATCAGTCTCTGATGTGAGGGGGAAAGGAGCTTTACGAAAACAAGCATTCTGATTAAAATTCAGCCTATCAGAGGACAGTAAGTGGTACTTGTTCGTTATGGGTTTTTTTGTTGTTGTTGGTTTTGGGGGGGGGTTTCCTAATTAAGCTACAGCCGTTTAGTGAGAGGAATTCAAGGAAACAAATGAAACCTATTTGCTTCAGGTGGGAAAGACGGTGCATATGATATCGGAAGGCTTTTGTCTTAAGGTGCAAACAAAATGTATCCAGGTTGTTCAGCAGTCTCGTATTATTAATTTTTCAGGCAATACAAGAATAGAGCGTGGAAAACACAGTTCCTGGATGAAGAGTTCTTGACTTTTAGACCAGAGCTTTATAAATAGCGTAATAAACATGGAGGGGTGGAGGGTGGAGTGGATGGTGTATTCTCGTCAAATGAAAAAGTGGATTCATTTTGTTTGCAATGATTGTTAATTAATGTTATGGGAGAATGCAAATCAGCAAATTGGTATTGCAGTTTGCTGCTTAATATTTCTTTTAGAAGAGAAGAACATATCCACCCTATTCCCTCCCTGGCTCCCACCCAGTTTCCAGCTGGCTGGAGTTCCAGGTGCCCTAGAACCTGTGGTAGTAAACTGTGAAGTCCAATAGTAGGACCAGATGTTATTTCCACCACATGTATGGGACCTTTTTCCCCCCACTATAATTTATAGTCAAACTCATTTCTTTTTGACAGGATGAAAGTGGCTGCCACTATGATAACTACCTTGCTTTGCAACATGGTATTTCTGCTGGCATTTGGATTGGCTTCAGCTTTTAGCCACAGCCCTCGGACACCTGACAGGGTTACTGAAGCAGATATTCAGAGGCTTCTCCATGGGGTTATGGAGCAATTGGGCATTGCCAGACCCCGGGTAGAATATCCAGCACACCAGGCTACGAATCTTGTTGGTCCACAGAGCATTGAAGGTAGTTAATTTCTATTTTGAGTTATGATTAATTTTTTAGTATGCTTTGGTAATAATTAATGTTTTTTAATAGATACAGAAAGAATATCCTGAGCTTAAAGTCATAGATTTCTTCACCATGTTGTTGCTTGATCTTTGTTTTAAAATCACTATCCATCTTACACCTTCCTTAATGTAATGTTTTTGGCAGAAGTAGTGGGGTTTTTTAATGTACAGGCTTTGCAGAAAAAGTTATGTTGTCTTGGCATTGTCTGATCTCTAATGCCTCAAAGCAATGGGTTTGCTAATTTAGTCCTGAATATTATGTATAAATATATTACATACATTTTTCACATGAAAAAAATACTATCTTTAGAGCCCAAATTCCATGGATTTTTAGAAACATTTGCAAACCAGAAGGGATCAAGTGTTTGTGGTGTCATGTGAGATAAAGGGATAAACCTTACGTTGGGGGTGATCCTCTTCCTGTGTCCACAAGTAGCACCTCAAAACCATGTAGCAGGGATGAATGCTCTGGGCTCAGCTTTATTTTTTTTGGCCAGTACCTCTGATCTCACACTGTGTAAGTTTTCCTTGGAATTAGTCTTTTATAGCTATGTAAATAATTTGAAATATCTGGCTAAAATGTTAGGATATTGGGATAATGTTTCAGTGTGTTGCTATTTTAACAGAACCAACCAGCTTTTGTTTTGGCATGACAGCAAGAGGTTGAAGGTATGAAACTCCAAATATTATTGTTTATGTGTGAACATCAAAACAGGGCAGAACCCCTCAACCTTCCTCTCAGAATGAAATCAGTCTGACACAGTGCAATAAGACTCCACAGTTCATAAGTCTATGTTTTCTATTTTATCCTCATTCTGATCAACAGGCTGTCCTAGCCAAACAGATACAGTTGCTTCAGTGGAGGCTTAGGAGAGGAGTAAAGCTGAATGGGTGTTTCTACCAGATAACTGCAGACCTAATATATGCATTTTTTTTCAAAGAAACTTTCATGGACACATGTTTTTCTGCAAACTTAAATAACAGAGACTAAGTTTAAAGAGCATAATTTGGTCTGTACCCTTTTCTCCTTTTTGAATGTTTGTACATAGAGAAATTGGGACAGATGGTAGAAATGAGTAATTTTACGCTCCATTTGCCTCTTTTCCCTAGACATTTTTTTTTAAAAAGAGAAACCTTAGAAAATATAAGCAAATCTGAACCTCTGGCAAATATTTAATCTCAGCTGTTTGGTGTGGCTTTCTAATTACAGTGTTAGCAAAATCAGACGATGCATTTCTTCGTATAAGTATCAAAAGTTTTCTGGTGTTTGTGAGATTGAAGTAATGCTAGTTTTCCAGTCATCTGTCCAGTCTTCCACAAACAGCAGGTTGGACAAACGTTTTCTGTTTCTCCTTTTTTTTTTTTTTTTTAATAAAAGAATCCATCTGTGTATGTTATAGAGTAAAACTGAAAAGTGATAAATCCAGTCAATTTATCATATTTAACTTCCCGTCTTGCTCAGATGAGAATGACTCTGGTTTTTTTTTTTTTTTCAAGCCTACCATGGATAGTTAACCATTTATTTAAAGATTTCTGCAAAAGCAAAATTGTCTTGTGGGGTAAACATTATCAGCCAGTGTAGAAATAGGGCAGCACATCAGACCTTTGTATCAAATGTTACTTTTTATGGAGTATTCTGTGGTGAGTTTTTCAGGTAGTAATCTCTTACTCTTTCTTTGGTTTCTTGTGGTGATGTGTGTCTATCTATAGATAGATATGTCTAAAAGTATCTGATTAGAAACTTCCACCTAAGAAAGTGTTGTTTGCATTTCAAGGTTAATGTGGTCTTACATCCTGGAACACAATATTTTCTCAATCTGCTTTTTAAAAAAAGTACATATAATTCAGTGAATTTTCACCATGAGTCTATTTTTGAATAGACCATGAATTATAGGATAGCTAATCCATCAAAACTTGCATTTTATTCTGAAAAAATAAGCCTATATGTTTTTAGATAATGTCTGTACAAGGTTTCACATTCTGAAGAATTCACCTATGACTGGCTAATAATTCTGTGTGCAAGTGCTTAAAAATTCAACATGATAATAGAAAGGGAAACTAAGGGGGAAGGAAAGAAAGAGGTTTTAGAATTATTGTGTCACAGCAAAACAGGGTATTCATCATAAATACCATCATGA
The DNA here is from genome assembly GCA_013399945.1 of Ploceus nigricollis. NCBI lineage: Eukaryota > Metazoa > Chordata > Aves > Passeriformes > Ploceidae > Ploceus > Ploceus nigricollis. Next base: position 614,717 of record VXBC01010531.1, read on the forward strand.
CAAAGTGGTAATTCACCAACTGCTCTTCTGAACTACCTTCTGTCTTCATTGGGATTTTTTGCCTGAAAGTACTGGACAGTAAAGTTGAATATGAAAGGCTTATTATTTATCAGAAATTCTGAGCTGCTGGAAGTGTTGACTTCCAACCACTTTTCAGACTGCAGGTTTCAGTGACCAATGTAATAATTTTAAAACCAGGTTTATTTCATGCCTGCATTAAGGCCCTGACTGCTCTGGGGTGCATTTGTTTCTCATTTTGACTAGATACTGCATCTCAGCATAAAAACAACCCTCTATCAATTAGACCTTAATAAATTTAGTATGTTCCTATAGAAAATTGTTTTACTTAACAAAGGGTTTTGGTCAGAAATAGCCCCAGCAGCACAGACCTGCAGCAGTGTTGATAGCTGTCATTGCCATCAGCTTCAGCTGAGCCACAGCTCCAGAGGTACCACTGACTTTCAAAAGGCCAAGAATTCACCCATTGTATGTGTACACTTGCAAGCAACATATTGGCAGGAAAAATTAATTTTTATGGCTTTGGAATTTGGAAACAAATTTAGGCTGCTGTAATATAAACAAGTTTACTCTAGCAACCTGATTATAATGAAATGTTTGAAAATTTGAGTGATTATTATAGCAACATTTTCCATGTTATTATTATTTCCATGAATAAGAGCTTAATAATTTAATACACAGCAAAAATATTATTGCTGTTAGTTCACAAGCAGATTTCCTGATCATGCTCATTTTCTATCTCAGCTTTCTAAATTTTTTCTGGTGTTAATAATTCTGTTTTTACTTTAAAATGCTAAAAACCAGAGGGTGGATGTGTTGCAAGGAACTATACATGATCATTCCCATCCTTACCTTCACACCCCCCCTATCCCTTCCCTCCTGAAAAAGTTTAGGGCTGACTCAGCTGTAGAAAGTGCAGTCACAAACATATTCTATACCAAAGAAAACTAAAAAAAGGACACTCTTCAGAAAATATATTTAGTAGCATAATTTCTCTTTTTGAAGTGACAGATTGTTTTCCTGTTGATAAATTAAAAAAAAAAATACAGTTTTCTTGTTGATGGATAAAAAAAATTTACAGCTTGTTAATTGAAAGAAATTTCTGCCTTTTCTTATGTTGAAAGCTATAAACACATAGCTTTGCTTCTTCTTTTTTTTTTTTTTTAATCTTCTCCTTAACTTTGCATTTGTCAATTTACTGTTACTTCAGGTCAGGCTGCTAATATAGGAGTAGTGTCTAGAAAATGCCTGATAGAAAGTTTAATGTTCCAGGAAATTACTGTGACGTTCAGGGAGGTGCAGAGGCAGCGTGAGCTCCCTTCCTTTGCTAGGGCTCTTCTAGGTAAGTGGAATAGGACAAATATGTCCCAAAAATGGCACTTTGCTGGCTGATTCCCTGTGCTTGTGTACTGCAGCCAGCAGATGGTGCATGGCACAGCAGCGTGGCAGGAGCCAAACAGATCCTGCATGATGAGAGTCAAGTGAAAATGTTTTTAGTACCTGAAAGGGGTGTCTTGGGAGCAGCTGGTTTTTGCTGGCCACTTAATATACATCCCCTGATTCCAAAATGTAATAAACTTGTATTAACTAGTCTAATTTCTCTAATAATATTCACTCTCCTTGTCAATTCATCTTATCAGAAAGCTATACTGAGGTCACTTAGCAGCATCTATAAAAAGACTGAAAAACATAGAAAACCAAAATAGGAATTTTTAATGAGTAGCTGTGTTTCTGTACTTATTGTTCAGCTTATCACTAAAATAGTATGCAAGCCTTACTGGGCTATATTCAAGCTTTCTGTAGATAATAAGGAGGCTGCATCCATGTTAAAAGAGAACAAAAGAATAAAATAAAAAAAATGCATTCAACATTGCAAAAAACAGAAGTTAATGTTTCTGTCTGGTAGGGCATTTATGAAGTAAGAGACCACACTTTTTTTTTCTTTCCTTGCATGCTTACAATTTTGTGCCAATACTTAAGGTTTTGGGGTTTTTTTGTTATTGTTTGGTTTTCAGTTGTTTTCCTTTTTCTGAGGAGTGGAAGGGAATAAGCATATAATGTAAATTTCAGGCCTATTATATCCTGCATAGGACAACAGTAAAAATCTCACTTAAACACATGGGGGCACCAGTAGCTCATCCTGAGCAGTTTATAGCACTTAACTTCATAATTGGAAATGGGAAGTCGCATTTTCCTTTTGCAAATATCATTGCCTACCATAAATCCAGTACAACAGAAAGCCTCTTGTGTGGTTTGTTTGTTTTTGTTTGATTTTGTTGTTTTAATTTCTTAAAACCACCCAAGCAAAATAATTGTTGGTAAAGGTGCTGGCATGACAGCCCAGAGTCTGAAGTCTTCAGTCTGCAGAAGAGGCATAATGCTGTCAACCTCAGTGACAACATTAAATGATGTCTTTTAAATTGTGATTGTTTGCAGGTATAAGGAAATTTTAAAAATACAATGCCTCTTAGGGAGGTTTTGATTCTCCTGCAGAGACTCCTCATAGCTGCTGGAAACAGGCTGGGGTTTATTTGATTATTTTGAAAGGAAATAAGTACGTTGATTGTTTTAGAAAAATGTAATTACTGTTTGTCAGATTGAGATGATAAAATTCAAGACAGTCTGGAACATTATGCAAATATGTCTACTAACAACGGGTAATCAATGGCTTGTCAGCACGGTCCTTGCACAAATAACACTCTACAGCAAACCTACTGTCCATAAAATTATGCAGATTACTCATTCATGTTAATAGTGTCTATTTTGCTTACATTTTATTAATAAAAAATTAAAGGTTTTCTTATTAGTAAATAAGTGTATTACTTTGGTATCTGTCCTGTCCTGCAAGACAAGTACTTTTTTCCTACAAGAACAGTAAAATCTTTGTATTAGAAAGTTGCAAAAACTTTTGCTGATGAATTCCCTCATTAAAGCAGTGCAGAAATGACCTTTGCACTCATTCACTTTTGGGCTAACGTGTGCTATGCTTATACCCCAATATATTTGGACTTCCTTGGGTGACTACAAGTAGTAATTGTACAATATCTGGGGGTCAGCAAACACAGCAGTGTGATGGCTGCACCCTCTTTGCTGCAGTTTAGGTGCTCTGTGCCAGAGTCTGTGGCAGCATCTGGGGGGAGCAGCGTCAGAATGTGGGGCCGGCTGCACAGGGCTGAGCTGGGGCAGACCTCCCACAGCCAGAGAGGCTGATTTGTTTGTTGATGTGGTTTTTGGTTTGTTAGTTGGTTTTTTTTTTTAATTATCTAAGTAGCCCAGAAAATATGATTTCAAAATTTCATATGGACATCTCAAATTTTTAATATAAAATGAAAGTGGCAAACATACAGTTTTTTATACAACAATATGTAAATATCTAGATTTGTATAGATTTGACTAAAAATACCTAGTTTCTTTGCATTTTATTCAACAAATTGTAGTGTTAAGTGTAACCAGAATTTGAGTATCAGGCAGTGATGCATGTCATAAGACGAGAGGTGCCTTAGAAAGCTAATTTCTGAATTTAAAAGCTAATGACAGTGCCAAATAACAGCAGTGGCTTGCAGTGAATTTTCTTTATCTGAGTGATATGGCACAGGTCTGTGAAGAAACTGCACTTAAAATGTTTATACCTCTTAACTCCACAAACAGGAAAATGATGAGGTGGTATGACTTTATTTTTATTAAGGAAAAATCTTTGAAATTTGGCCTGTAATATCCTTGATTCCATATGAGTTTATAAGCCATGACCAGCAGTGAGTAAGAAAGCCAAGCTGGTGTTTGTGCTGCTGCGTGGAGGTCATACCAGGTTACCTGAATGTGTTTCACAACTTTCCTTCTTGAGGAGCAAGGGCAGGATCCAGCAAAGACAGTAGGTGTTACCACTATGAGCTCTGCCACGACTGAACTTCAGGAGCTGCCCCTCCTCGATACCCCAGAGCTGCAGGAGGGGTGCAGGTGCTACTCCTGTGTTCTCAGTGTAGTCGGGAACATGCAGGGGAAATTCTGAAATCTAATGTGCTTGTCAGAGAAGGCAGTCAATGGAGAACAAAAGAAGAAAAGAGTGTTAATCCCCATTTCACTCTAGATCTGTTATTTGCACGTGGAACTGACTGAGGAACCTATTTAGATTTGAGGCTTTGAAACCTTTTCTTGAAACATCCTCCTCTTGTGATTGCAGGAGAGTGTGTAGGCACCACATACCTCGGCTGAGGAACCAAGAAGATAATGTGACTCCAACACTTAAAACCTCCTACTAACCACTGTTATGTGGTACAGACTGCTGCTGCTATTCATAAAGTCATCTTTAAAAGATGCCACCAAAGGAGAACGAGTCCCATCTCAAGCAGCTTTTGGGAAAGAAAGATGGCAGGTCTGTAGGGATTTAGAATTAAGTAGCTTGTCGTCTACCTAAAGATAATTAATCAATTACAATGGGATTTGTAGCCACAATTACTTTTTTGTACAGGTTAGTAGAGGGAAAAATCCAGTAGGAGAGGTAAGAAACCTGAAGAGGAGAGGGAATATGATAGCTTCTGTATTGTCTGATGCTTTATAGTAACTGTATTTTCTACTATTGGCAGAAGGTATAGAGAAATTTAATATGAATCTATAGAATTCCTTCTACCATTGGAATATGATCCCAAAGTATTTTAAAAAGTCTGTCAGTGAAGGTTGGCCAAATTATGATGAGCTCTTGTTTTTAAAGATTTTTTTTTCTCTGCTTGTCTCTCATGAGGAGACTGAGGGAAGACCTCATTGCAGTTACAACTTCCTCATGAGAGGAAGAGGAAGGAGGGACTGATTTTTCCTCTGTGGTGAGCAGTGACAGGGCCCAAGGTAATGGCCTGAGGTTGTCAATAGGTCCGATATTAGGGAAAGGTTCTTCACCCAGAAGGTGGCTGGGCACTGGAACAGGCTTCCCAGGAAAGTGGTCACAGCCCCAAACCTGACAGAGTTCCAGAAGCTTCTGAACAATGCACTTGGGCACAGGGTGTGACTCTTGGGGATGGTGCTGTGCAGAGCAAGGAGTTGGACTTGATCCCTGTGGATCCCTTCCAACTCTACATATTCTGTGATTCTGTGAGCATGCCAGGATTTATACCTTTCTGCATTTTTTTCTCAAAATCAGCTGCATTTCCCATGCTCCCACCTGAATTTTAAATTAACTTGCAGTAGAAAATACTTTTAAGTTTACTTGGTTCTATGAAGAGATATTTTAGAAATCTAGAGAAGAGGAGTCTCCTACTCTTCTTGATTTTGATGTTGTGCCAGGAGATAGGATCTCTGACACTCTGCAAAGGTTTCCAGAGCTCTTCTCCTTGTGCTTGCCATGGTGTGTGCTCTCAGCAGTAGGGATGAATGAGAAGAAGAATCCCAGCAGCACTCAGCTGCAGGGATGAATGAGAAAAAGAATGTTGTCAGCTACAGAAGCTGGTTCTTCCCCTTGGGGTGCTTTAGTACATCGAGTTAGCTGATCTGAGCCCCTTTTGCAGCACCAAAGAGCAGCACTGGGCCTGGTCTTACCTGCCAGGGCTCTTCATCTCCCCACTCTATTGCATCTTCGTTGTGTGCCAATGCTTTTATCCAAGTGCAAAAGAATGATATCATCTTGACTGGAGTGGCTTTGCATGGCAAGGCTCTGCTTTTGGAGTTCTGAGCTAATACTGACTCACCAGGGCAGAGGCTGGAGCCTTCTAGCTCCGCACTGGGAATGATCACAAAGGGGGACGTTTGGGGCAGTTGGGAAATCTGCCATGTAGCAGCTGTCAGACAGGCATGGGAAGGTTTTAAACCTGCTGTTGAACCAGCTGGGACTTTGAACCATCTGCATGGAAAATGGAATAGAATTAATATGAATGGAGAAATGAGCACTAAAATTTTGTGAAGTTCAGTGGCGCAGTAGAGACAAAAATATGGACGTTCTGGATGTTCCTGCTGCATCCAGGCTTCACATGACAGGACTGAAAGGAGTCTTTTTCTCTGAATGTGTTGACACTGATGGAGCATTTGGACTTCTCATGCAGCTGGTGTCAAGTGAATAAAGTGCCAGTAAATAAAATGTTACAGTCTTTCACTGGCACATTTACATTTATAGGATTGAAATAATGTCCCATCCCTCATGGGATAAAGGAGGTCACTGTTTTTCTTTTGCTGCTCTGTTTCCCAGAACCACGTGCTGCACATTTGGTCAGTAGCGAGGTTGTGCTGTGGCAGTGACAGAAGGGTGCAATTTGCTGGTTTTGTTTCGTTTTTTTTCACTCTGCTGGTGTGTGGTGGCTGCAAGGCAGAGTGGCAGAGGGGCCCCTGTCTGTGTGCTGCACGATGCACTGTGTGTGTGACACTGTGTGTCAGCTTATTCACGTGGCAAAGTGCAAAAGCCACTGCTCGGCTGAAGGACAAGTTAATGTCGTCCATTAGAGGACTGTTCAACCAAGGCAGGCATAAGAGTTTTCTTTTTTTCTGCTTTGTCAGCAAGTGGCTGCTGGATTTTTTTGTTGTGTATACAATTTGAATAATAATGAGATATAAGCTGCTGTTATAAATTTATTGTGAGAGGCATGGGCATTATTTTGGTCCTAACTATTTCACACTAAGAGCCTTTAATATCTTAAATATCTATACTGTTTGTAATTAAAATATTGGATACAACTGAATTCTTTGCTGAAAGCAAGGACAGTAATTGTGCGATGTGTGTGCTTAAGGCTTTAGAAAAAATTGCCCCTCTGCAGAGAAATAGAAAATTAGTCTTCATAGTTTTAAGAAACTTTATGTCATTAAGGAGAAGACAAGCCTACTCTGGAATGCCTGAGCATGTATAGCTGTAGTGTTTTTGTGTTTCTCCAGGCATGCTCTTGAATGGTTAAGGAAGTTGGCTAGGTTTGCATTTTTCCATTCTTTGTTCTCCTATGCTTTTTCTCCTTCCCTGTTCTCTTATTTAGCTGCTTCTGTGGAATAGACAAAATGTGATAATTTATAATTTTTTCAGTTCTTCTCACTTCCTGTGCTTAATCAATTTCAGCAAGCAGGATAGGACTCTCTAGGATGAAGCTAGCAGAATTATAATTACAGCACAGGGGTAGTAAAACCCTTTGAAGTGTTAGAAAGGGTAAGGAAAATGTAACTGCATTTTCTGCATTCAGGATTTTTTGAGCGTTTACATGATACATGGTCCTGCAGATAATAAAAGAAAAGAAAAAGTAAGTTCATAGAGGATGTCCCAGTTTAACATATAAGAGCACTGGGAAGCATTCTGTCAAACCTGCCTTCCACTGGGGAGATGTTCCTTTTGAATGTGACAATGACACAACAAATGTAGATACAGCAAGGTGACTGGGGATGAAAGTGCAGGATAGTATGGGAAGCTGTCACTGTGAAAGGAAAAAATTTATCTCTGATGTGTTGAGGAGACACTGTAAACAATCTTGAAGATTTTTCCCAGTGATTAGAACAAATAGTCCAGATTAACAAAAGATTTTGCCAAGTAGGAAGTATGGTATTACATCTCAGATTAATATGTATTTTCTCAAATGGGATAAGCTATACCAGGCTTCCCTTGCTGCTTCCTATGTGTGCTTGGAGTTTGTACAGGTTGAGATAAGAGATGTGCTTTTTGCTCAGGGAGAAGATCCCCCTGTGAATCTGTGAGGGGCTTGGACACTCTGAGGTACCTAGTATGACTCGCTAAGTAAAGGGCTTTAACTTGGGATTTGGGATTTATTTACTCACAACACATACTCATGATCCTTCCTATTTTGTATCTCCATGCTAAGATTGGCCAGACCGCCTCTTTTCTGAATTTGTAATTGAGGAAACTCTATCTTCACTGTGACATGGGAAGTGGTTTCAATGAGACTGAAAGGCAAATTTGTTCTCTTTTTTCTCTTTGAATGTTCTGCAATATTTTCACTTTTGAAAATCTATTCTTATTGACTTTCTTAAACTGACTCTTCTGGGGGACAGCACTGCCTGTTTGTATTTGACATGGAGGATTGCTCTTCACAGATTTGTTCCCACTGTGCATTGCACTACCAATAGACGGGTAGCAGCAGCTAAAACTTCAGTGGACTGACAGCATTTCCACTGGATGTGTTTGATCAGGGAAATATTCAGTACCTGCAAGAAATTAGTTGCTCTTTATGTTTCTATGTTTCTTTTCCTTCTTCTTCCTTTTTTTTCTTTTTTTTTTCTTTTTTTTTTTTCCTCCAAGAATTGAGTGGTTATGTTGTCTGCATGGGTGGGACAGTATTGCTCTTACAAAGAAATGAGCTGAAATGTATGCACTTTAAACTTTTAATCATTCCAAGGATCTCTAACTGAAATCAGCTGATAAAATCCTTTTCCAGAATTATAATAATGGTGAGAGGCATTGTTTCCTTTTGTTTTCCACCCTGCAACAGTTCAAGACTAGTGTTAGATGACTACATATATGCATATATTTTAAATGAAATTCAGAGCTTACTTAGGACAATGCTGATCTTAGCCCAAGAGATCTAAACCTCTAGTTTATCCTGTAGGAATGTGAAATACCTAATAATAAATGCTCACAAAAATCCTACACATGCAAGGGAGCTGATTGTTTTGGAATGCTTTCTTTGCTAGTATGCAGCACAGAAAAGCCTGTTCATATAAGTAAGGAGATATGGAAAAAAGCATAGATTTATCTAGCTCATCCTTTCTCAGTGCAAGGGTATTGTCTGTACTACTCTGGATTTTTGGTAGTCCAAGTTTGAATAATTTAACAATGATGTCTCTCATGATTCCTCTGGAGAGGAAATTATGAAAAGTTTCTCGGTATTGAGTTGCCTTGTCTTTTTCTTTGAGGCTCTGCCTCAAGGTTCCAGAAACTGATCTGTTGCTATTTTTGTAGCTGACTGTATATGTTTGTATCCCAATATTTTGACTTGGTAGCTGCAGTGTATTTAATCCTAATATGTTTCTTTAAATCAGTAATGTTATAATACCAAAACTAATGCAACAAATGAGAGTTACTGTACATAATACCCCAACTTCGTATATTCATAGCATTTCATTTTTATTATTGTAGTCTTTGCTGAGTTCACTATTTATCAGAGTTTATAAGGAATGAGCTTTGCTGATGTTATTAAATCACTCAAGTGTGCTAAATTATGGCACCAGAGCAGGTGCTATTGTCTGCAGCTCTTTTGGAAAGAAAGGAAAAACCCTCAAATGATCCTGGACATTTATACCTAAAGGAAACAATCCTTTATATTAATATAAAAAGATTGGTTTGTACTCAGTCAAGGGAATTCTTGGCAGTCGGTTTAAACTTACATGTATATATAGCACACTGGAGCCTGCTAAGTACCTCTGTTTTCTTTATGGATGGAGCTTTGGTGCCAAGAGGTCTGCACCACATGCAAGCACAGATAGGCTTCTATCTGATGGATTGTCCCATAGTGAACCACATTGTATACAGGATGTTCAAACACGTATTGATTATGTGGTTCTGTAGTTTACAGCAGAATCATAACCTGATGCTTTTAAGTACATATATGTAATCAATCTTCATGTGAAGGAACTCAGGACAAAAGAAGTATTTTATGCTATATATTAGACATTATATTAAATTACATTAGATTAAATGTATGCTATACTTTTTTTTAACCTCATCACCATAGCATTATTGCGTTACGAGCGTGATCTTTGTGTGGGCTATGGACTAAAGGTATAATAAATTTCAGAGTGGGGATAATGCTGTTCTGGTTTTAGTACCAGGTCTCGTGCTCAGCTACAAGTGAAATTCCCATATAACAGGGATGCAATTTTTTAGAGGGGTAGTTTTATGTTTTGTTACATATCTGTAAATCTTTTCTGCAACACTGCATCATAGAATAAGAGACTTGTACTTGAGGGGGAAAATTAGCACATTGATTATAGTCCATTGTGCAAATAAAATGGAAATATATGTGCTTATAGACTAATTTGCTTTATTGTAATTCCAACATCCAACTGGTCATTTGCAAAATTAATTTGCAAAATTTGCCTCAACTGCCACTTCTAAATGTAGAAATGAATACAAAATTTGAATTTTGTATTTGAGTGCCTTCTGTTAGCAATTTTTGCAAGTGATTAAGTTAGCTCACAATGTTTGGCTGTATAAAAGATGATTTAGGCTGCTAATATTTATTTGTAATTCGGGACGGGAGTACTTGAATGATTCTTTTGGAGCAACTTTCATGTTCAGAGGCTTTATTCACATCTTCTGGATCTATGAAAAATAAATAAATTTTAAATATTTGGTGACAACATGGCGATTTTGCTATTTACCCAAGCAGTTGTGTCTGCGTTCACTCTTTAACTCATATTTTCCAACTGTTCAAATTCCTTTTCCTCCCAATGCATTGTTAGTAGAATTTACATGTAGACTGTATGTTGTTATCCCTCTTATATAGGGCTTTAAAAAAATATTACTTTGCTGTCACACAACCATCTCCATTGCTGCAGTGTGTGTGGTGGTTGTCTTTGTCAGGGAAAAAGAACATGCTTGAAACTAATGTTTTATGTCTGAAATTCAAAAGAATAGTGTACAATAGTATTTAAAAAACTCCACAAGCAGCTGGGGTTTAGCCTGTGGATGCATTTGGCCAGTAAGGCATGCAGAAAAGATCTGGGACAGATAATTATTTGTAGAGAAGCACAGAGAGAGAGTGGCCTGAGCTTGGTTCCCAAATCTTTACTGGAAGACCCTACTTGTCAAAAGCAGGGCACCCAGCTGAGGGGTGTGTGAGGTGGCCACAGCACAGCAGTTTTGGGTGCAGTTGCCCAGGCACAGCAGGCCCACCACTGTGTCCTCTGCCACTGGGTTACAAAACCTGCTGCACACAGCTGCTGTAACCCTGCAGTGATGCAGCTGCTGTAACCCTGCAGCGATGCTGCTCTGGGTCCTACAGGGAAAAAGTAATCTTGTATGTAAAAGTGTGAAGTCGCTGCCTGGGATGCTTTGTAACACGTTGAGTACTGTGGAGGTATATGTGAACAAGAATACCCATCAACAACAGGGACTCTTCACCACTTTTCATCATTACAACAGGAAATGCAAATTTACATTTAAGAATTGGTTTCATTTAAAAATATTTTTTCTAAGTGTACACAACCAAATTTGCTAGAATACTCTGGGTCCCTAAGGACCTTAATATCTTAAGCCCCTTTGGGACTTAATTTATTAATGTATTTCTAGGCTGTGCAGGTGGTATTTCTTTCTACAGTGTCATTAACATTGTCTTCCTGCCATGATGCTGTCTTGCCATATCTTCTATTCTTAGTTGCCTTAATGAACAGTAATAGTATCAGTGACTGAAGATGATTGTGCTTTAGATGTATCAGGTTTCATTTTTGTCTTTTTCTTCACATTTTCTTGCGTAATACTTTCATAGTTAAGAAAAAAAAAACAACCATAAGACTAATAATATGTGGCTGATTTTCTTTCCTAGTTTCATTTTTAATTATCTAAATTACTGGATTTAGGTCACATGCTTATGTTTCTAAAAGAGATGCTTGAAATCTAAACTTGGATTTGTCTCTAAAACAATTATCTATATAGAGAGAGAGAGATGGTATTTTAAATTGAAGTGTAGATTACTTGCACCAGCTGAAGTACTTACACTTTTAATCTTGTGAAATGACTGTGCATAAATTGTCTTTGCTAGGTGGTGCGCATGAGGGTCTCCAGCACTTGGGTCCTTATGGCAATATCCCAAACATCGTGGCTGAGCTGACAGGAGATAATGTACCAAAGGATTTCAGTGAAGATCAAGGATATCCTGACCCTCCAAATCCCTGCCCTATTGGAAAAACCGGTAATTCAGCTGTACCCTTTGTACCTCTGTCTTCACTGTACATCTTCCTGTCTTTCAGCACTGTACAACCTGTGATCAGAAATGAGGGTTTTTTCATTCTATGCCCCAGGAAAAGAACTGCTGAGAAATTGGGTGTTTTAGTGTTTCAGATGAGCTTTTTTTAATATCTGTTTTTTAAGAATATGTGCATATCCTGTATTGCTGTGTGATGCCGGAGAAGGTGGAAGAAATCATCTTGATCTCAGAGTAGAAGATAGTGAGATTTATGAGAGCATCCTGTTCCCAAGGGAGTTCATTTTTAAGCTGGCCCCTGAAAAAGGTTATTCTGTACAGATGAGATTTACCCTTATTTTAGAGACTTTCGTTGTGCCAAGAGGAATGAAACTGTCTGCCCTGATCTCCAACCCAGACCATGAGTCAATATTTAAGATACCTTGGCTCCAATCCATGCGTCTTTACAGCTCACTGAGGGTGCATCTGTGCCAAGAAATGGAGAACTGCATGGCTGTACCCCACGGCATTGCAGGCAGGCTGGCTGTGGCAGCGGGGCAGCGCAGCCTCGGAGAGCCAGAGCGGTGCCCAGGACACGGGACACGCAGAGTGGCCCTCAGGCTGCAACCGCGCAGGCACCGAGCCCGGCGGGGATGGTGCCCAAGGGTCACTAAAGCAGCCCTGCATGTGCATGATATGCACATACCCTGAGAGGATGGATCTCTTTCCTGTTACTTGAGCCAAGGAATGACTTCCAGTACTGAAAGCAGTAGTAAAACACCCATTGGCTGCCTTGGGACCTGGAACTGGGAATGAGCGCTCTATTTTTCTCTCATTTTTTATTTGTGAGCTAAGAGATACTTTCAAAATGTTTTCTGTTGAGTCTTCTTTTATGTTATTTGGATAATGCAGAACAGTTGTCAGTATTCTTATTTAAAATGTTCCAACTAGCTTAGAATTAATAAAAAAATAATATTTGTTATGAAAAGTTTTTTTCACTGTGAAGTGTTTTTGCATTTCATTCAAAAATTTGACAAAATTTCAAATAGTCCTCTCTTACTGTTTTCTATTACAGCCCATTTGGTGATGATGCCTTCATCTCTTCTGGAATAATACCTCATCTTCCAATTTGTTCACTATAGCTGTAGTCTGACAAGCTGCAAATGATGGGTTTAGATTTTCTCACACATACAAGCACACACATGGACTTTCTATCTTCCGTGCTCTTGCCCATTAGACTTCTGTTCATGATTAGATAAATTAAAAACATGGCATCCAGGGAAATGCCTTTGAAAATCCCTTCAATTTTTCTATCTTAGGTGAAATAAAAGTTGTTAGCTAAGCTAATACAGTCAGATCTGAACAGAAGAATTTTCAGGGAAGTGCTGCCTGCTCAGATAAATGGCTCTGTCATAGGTATGCTGTGAGTGAAGATAGTATCTGCTAGGATTAGAGTAAAATGTTTTTCAGAGCCTTAAATGGAAATTCAAGTGGTGACTGTATTATGCATACAAATTACCAGAGGCCTTCCTCAAACAGGTCTGTGGATTTGCTTAATGGAGAACAATTTTTCCAGTCACTGTCTACTTATGCACATTCCACAGCAGGAATACATAAGTCTGGAGAAGCTGAGTTGGAGACTTTTGGATTAGCAGTCATGGAGAGGACACTCATGTGTCCAGCTGCCCTTTGTGTTTTCTACCAAAAGACATAAATGCTCTGAGGTCTACCACACTTCTGTTGTCATCTGTTTCTCTGTTGATATAACCTTGTCCCTGATGAGACTGAAATGATTTCTAAATGTTTTAATAGTTTCTGAGTTACTTAGCCAGTATGAAGAGTTTTTCCCTGTTTTCTATTGGCATATTTTTTCACAATCTCAACAAGAAAAGAGAGAAAGCTGGATCTGTTAAACTCAGAATAACCTCCTCAGGTCATTGAATCAACTCAGTTTTAAGTCAAGTCTTTACTGTTTCCCACATCTGAGGGAAAAAGATAATCCATCTGCAAATCTTTTTACATGATGACACACAAGGACAGAAGGGAAAGTCCACAGGTGTGTGCTCTGGAGTGCCTGTGTTCTGGCAGATGCAGCTGTGTGAATGCCCAGCATCATGCCCTGGCTGGTAGGATCTCCTTGGGTATGTCTGAGAGGAACTTGGACTGCAAGCTCCCCATGCTGGCTAAGGAGTGGGAGCTCCAGGAGCAGACTCTATCCATAAAGCTACTCTGGCCTCAAGTTACTGAACCTTTGTTTAAGCTAAAGATGACTTATTTGGTAAAAAGACCCTAAGTTGATTTTTAAAAGGATATTATCTTGATGTGACACTGTCTACAAAACCATCAATTGCGGTTAAAGGAGGTTTCTGGACCAATCAGATTAGTTACCAATCTATTTTTCATCATAAAACTTCTCCTACATACAATTTTTATGAGATCTTATGATGCAGAAATTATTTTCAGCCAGTTTGAACAAAGTAGCAAACCAGAAACGGAGCTCCAGGAAGAGCTACTCAGTGAAAGAAATTCTGTCTTTACTTACAGCACTGTTTTACCATGACCTTCAAAAGTATTGCCTTACCAATTTCTAAAATGACTTGTGAGCATTTAAAAGAGAAAGTAATATCTCTTCTGAATCAGAAGAGGATGCAATTCTAGGTAAAATCAAGTGCAATAATTAAAAGAAAAACATAAAGGAGAGAAAGAGCTTGGAAAATAAACTCCTTCAGTTTTCATTAAGTTATGAGGATTTTTTTTTAAATAAATACATTCTGACAAATTTGTTTCAAAAGCAAAAAACCTGGTATTTTCTAGTCATCCAGTTCTTTATGTTTTTTTAATTTCATTATTGCATTTAAGAAGTTTGCTGACTAATGTGGCACATATTGTGTGTTTCAAAGCTACTAAGCACTCAGTGCTTTCTTTTGCAGTTGATGATGGGTGTCTAGAGAACACCCCAGACACAGCAGAATTCAGCAGGGAATACCAACTGCACCAACACCTTTTTGATCCAGAGCATGACTATCCCAACAGGGGCAAGTGGGTGAGTACATGCTTCTTGCTTATTTTTGTTGCATGTGAAGCTGGGTGTTGTCTGCTACATGGGACACTATGAAACCAGGAGGACAATATCGTCCTTAATGCTGGAAAAATTATCACCCTAAGGGAAACTTCTCAAAAAAGGTGAACTTGCCCTGAAAAATAGAAATAGTGCTTGTGATTGATAAACACCCTAGAAAAACAGAAAGTAGAATTCCTTGTTCTGTTTACCTGTCCCAAAGCATGACAGCTTGATAAGTGAAAAAAACCACATTTCAGACTACGGTGAACATGTAGCCAAAATTAGTGCAGATCTTAAGATTTCAAAACATAAGATGGCCCTCATCTGAAAGAATATCCAGAGTCAGTGACTATTCGCTGTTCAGCTACATATATAAAAAATAGAAAGAAAATACAGATAGACAGAGTTCAGCAGCTTGAAAGACCTTAAAAATCTAGGATCAGACAAGGATTGCCTTAAGGATTTTGGAGGACTTGATGCTGCTTCTTCCTCTAGTCAGGTTAAGCATTGTATCCTATTGAAAACCTATTTGACACATCACATATAATAAACACAGTGAGCTACACTCAGGGCAAAAATCTTGCTCTGAGCATACAAGGACTTCAATAACTACAGCTAGACTACTTCTCCAGGCTAGAGGCTCCAAAGAAAGCTCTGCCACTTAATCTTGGATTACATCAGTTAAAATGTCCAATCCCAAATCCATTTTCAGGCGTCAGGAAAACAATAACAATGATCATAATTTATGCTTGTAGAGAAAATAATGAAATCTCATTTTACATTGTTATAACACTTCACTTAAGATTGCACTAAACCAGTGCTCTGTAAGCATATATCGATAAATGGACATGTTTGGCAGTCTCTTCTCCTGCTGTAATTTTGAGACAATGATTCATCTTCATAATCAAACCAGTGTAAGATTTATAGTCTTAATTACTTATGCGAGTGCTAAGTTTCTGGAGAGAATCATGCCAAAAATCCAAATTTTGGAAACTTGTTGCATGCTGAGTAATTACCATCAAAGGTTTTCATTTAAAAAACACCAGATGGTGAACGTTCTTATTTATGCCAGATAAGGCTCTTAGTTTTCTTACTATTCATGACTACTTTACTTTCACAATACCATTCTAAAGACTACAAAGGCACTTCTGTAAATCTTTGGCCTATAGCAATATTTCAGAATCAAGCATACATACTGTGTTGTCATCAGCAACATATATACTTAATAAATGATAATAAATCATTAGTGAATCCTGGGCTTTTTTGTATCTCCATCCATCACTACTAATTCAGGAGAAAAAGCTGTTCATGTATGGATTAAAACACTTTAGGTACTAAACAGTAATCACATCTAGCTGCAGCTTAGCCAACTCCAGATCTTTTTAATTAGAGATGAAACAGCTGGTCATGTGCATGAGCAAATATTCTGCTGAGATCCAGGAGAACAACCCTGATCATCTCCTAACTGTATATTACCACATGGTAAAAATATAAATACAGTGGTATCTTTTTATGACTGGAGTTTTTATTTTTAATTCTCTGGAAAAAATAGGTAAGCACTCTAAATAAATTAGCTGTTTGCTTATAAAGCAGAGCTGAAGTAGATCTGATCTTTTAGGGCACTCACTGTTGTCTGCATTAAGTTGTAAATGACCAACACAGGTGGCTGTGGGCTGCCTAGTGGGTAAATGAGCATCCTCACCCTCCCACTGCCCCCAGTACCTAAAATTCCCTCTGCCCACAACACTTTGTTCCTGCTTCTCCTGTTGAAGAGCCTAGGACCAGACACCCAGGGACAGTGACGGTTGTGTGCTCACAGACTGTGTTTCCACCAGCTCTTGCCAGCTGAGTGGGCACCAGGCTGTCATCACCAGCTGCAGCTCCTGCAGCCAGTGTCTGCTGGACCCATGGAGGCTGGCATGTGCTCCCAGCTCTTGGGGGAGCTTCTCCCCAGCCTTTTCCTACCACTGTGTGGTCGAGGAAGTGTTAACAGTTCCCAGTGACTTGTCCTTTCCAGGAGCCAACATGCATTCCTTGGTGTAACCACAGAAAAACCCACATTACATTAGCAGGTCAGAAAAAAATGACCTGCTTGTCCTACTGGGACAGAAACAGGTTGGTTGGCTTGTTTTGGTGACAGATTGTCATGCTTGCAAAGCTCTGGGACCTCTGCAGTATCCTGTGAATAACACACATTTTATAAGGGTCAAGCAAGTCTAGAAGCTGTCTCATGCAGCAAAGTGTACGCTTGTGTAGATGCTAAATATTATGTGTAAACACTGCTAATACATCTGCAGATACAAATATATAAATCATAATAAATATATACTGGGTTAGGAATGGGAAGAAAGGGGAAGAATTTTTCTGTCTTTGGGACAGCTCCCCATAAATCAATATGCTGGCCTGTGAGAAGTCTCAGGAACAGACTCTTGTTTATAAAACAGAGTGAGATCCACGGCTTATACTCTCCTCCCTACTCCTCATATGGGGAAAACATAGAGGGGACAGTGGAAATAGTAGGATTAGTGACTTTTGGAGTTTTCGATCCTTGTGTACAACTATAGTTTCTAAGATTTCAGAGTTTTTTCCCCAGTTCAGACTTTTCCTTATAGGACACAGACACTTTCTGAGTGTGCCTTTCTTGCATCTTGCAAATTGGCTCTTTGGATGGTTTGAAGAAGTGTTCTTGGCATCCAGAAACAGTTGCACAAAGATAATTTACAGTATACGATTTACAATCAAATCTAAAAACCTCTTACATATTTTGTTGATTTAAAGCATTTTAACTTCTGATTTTTTCTCACCCAAATCCCAACCTGTAGTCCTGTAATCCAAGTAGTCAAGAGGATGCAAAGGAAGTTCCAGGAGTGAGGGAAAAGTAGAAAATCACAGGCAGCATGTCTCTACATGAGGTGTATCTTTAACTGAAGAAAACTCTGTGCCTTCATTCTTAACAACCTCTCAGTGAAGGATGAACACTTCACGGGCAGATTTTGGTGGCTGATGAGGTCAGGCCATTATACAGTGGAACATATTTTCAGGATTGCTATTATCATACAAATATGTTCTTAGCTCATCCTCCACAATTTGCTTTGTACTCCACATAATGCTACAGCAGTACTTAGGGTCTTAAAACATTCTCAAACAGACTAAACAAAATATTGTTTCCTTGAGCAGGGACAGTTCAATTGCAAGGAATTTTTCAGAATGACAGAAATGCTAACTCCAGTAGTCCATAAAATTCTTTTTATTTCAGAAACACCCCTTTTCCCCTCATGAAAGTACAAGATCAAATACTTTACAAAGAGAAGCCTTGATGGTGATTTGTTTTTTAAGTAGAATAACTCATGCATCCTTGAGTTTCTTTAAAATGTTAAATTTAAGTTTTCCTGAAGTGAGCTCGCATAAATGACTAGCCAAGAATGTCCCCCCTGGCCAACTTCATCTCTGTTCCCTTTTGGAACAGCTCAGACAAAATAACTGAGGTTGGACAAGAGATAGGCCTTGTGAATTTGAGGTTTAATGAACACAAGTACAAAACAGACAATTTTGGCAGATTTCATTCTAACACTTGAAAATGTTTGTTTTTTCTCATATCAAGGCTGCAGAGAGAGTTAGACGTGTTTGGTGAATTTGTCTCGTGCTAGAATTACACTTTCTATTTATATAATCAATGTTAAGTCAGTTGTTTATAACAGAATTAATGGCCTTGTTTATATAGTCTTCTCCTTTTATACATATAATTCTTCTCTCCTTCCATTTTCAGGTTGGGGTTTGGTTTTGGTTTTCTTCATAATACAGAATTGAAACAAAATGTGTTGAACATGTGTGTGTTATTCCAGACTTTATTAGAATTCACTGCTTATAAGAAATACAACAATATGTGGATGCACTTATGTAAACTATGGTCAGAGGGGGTTTTTTGTGTTGTTTTTTTTTTTTTTCATTTTCTTTTCTCATCATCATAACTTTCTCTTCTGCCAAGATGTTTCTGGCAGTTTTTAAAAGGTNAGCAGTTATTGCCTGAACATGGGGGATAACATAGTGGAAAATTACTGGCTTTTAAATTGTTGATAAGGCTGTGACTGCTCCTGAAGAACTGCAAGCCTTAGTAGGAATACACCAATATTTATTTGTGGTTTATTTCTCCATAAAACTACACACTCTAGACTTGATAATATTTAATAGCAGACGTAGTATTTTAAAAGAAGAGTGTAATGGATTTGATGGTTGTGTTGGGTTTTTTTTTCCTTTCCAGAGCAAGAGTTTACTCTTTGAGAAAATCAATGGTGGTCCAAAAAGAAGA
>VXBC01010531.1:634245-653884 GCA_013399945.1 Ploceus nigricollis
AACTATGGTCAGAGGGGGTTTTTTGTGTTTTTTTTTTTTTTTTTCATTTTCTTTTCTCATCATCATAACTTTCTCTTCTGCCAAGATGTTTCTGGCAGTTTTTAAAAGGTTTGCCATTAAAAATGTTATAGACCAAATGGTTTTTAGAAGCTTTATTGAGGGGACTACTTAAACAAAGGAAGAGTTGGCGCTGAACTCCTTTCAGCAGAACTTTGCACTGGGAAGTGTTGATATCTGGAAGGGAATAAGCAAAGACAACAAAACAGTAGGAATGACGCCTATTTCTGTTTTTAAAAGGAATTAGAAAATCCCTTGTAAAGCAATTTTTTTTTCACTCCTGTTCTTGTGTCACCTCAATTGTATAGAAAGACATACCAGAGGCAAGACTCCTGCACCCTCNACTCTTTGAGAAAATCAATGGTGGTCCAAAAAGAAGAAAGAGGGTAACTATTGGAATATTTCATAGCCCCTACATAATCTAGAGACCTAATAAAAATTCAAACCATATTGTTGAAATGAAGAGATAGTCTAATGCATTCGTATTATACTTTAGATTATGTGTAAAGTCAGAGACTCTCTGTGATAAACTACTATAGCTGGCTTCAGGACTGAACACTGGGTACAAGACTTATTTCTCAAAATAGACTCTTACTTTCAGAAGATACACTTAAGTGTAGAACATTGTAAAACCTCATATTGTCTTTTAAAATTTTTTGCTTAAAACCATTTAAAATTATTTAAATATCTCTAAAACAGAATTTGAAATTTCCTACTAAATATTAGTAAATTTAATTATCACTATCTATGTGTGTGAATATATTTTTGGGTGTAAATAACACTAGAGGTAGTGTTAACACTTTATCTGATCTACCTCAGATGAAACTCCTATCTGTGTCCCACTTGCTTGAAAGACAAAGATGAAAAGGTTCTCACTGTTCTGCTCCTGTAACCCTCATAGAGAGATTCTGCACAGTCTGCCTCATTACTCCCTATTTTTTGGTACTGTCAGCCTGTCTTTTATTTTTAAAAAAAAAAAAATCAGTTTCAGGAAGAGGCGACGTCTTTAGCTTTGCTGCTGGTGTACTATTTTTACAAAAAGAAAAAGTCTAGGTCTCTGCCAGGAAGTAGCTTTTCAAAATATGACAGCACATTTTATATTGTAAATGAAGTAAATATAATTTAAAATAAGAAGTATAAGCGAAGATGATTTATTTATTTATTAACTCTCAAACTTTAAGTCTTTGCTAGAAAGGGAGAAGATGAGTTGATTTTTTCCTGATTCAGACATCAGTGGCAGTTGGCACTTCAACCATAAGTTAATGATCTGACCTGAGCTTAGTATCTGCTTCATGCTTACATCTGATTTTTGTGTTTGTTAGTTGAAAAGTAAAAAAGGGTAGTCACCTGACTGTAATTTTTAAGTAAGTAGAATTTACTCTGGAAATAGTTCAGCAGAATATTTATTAATAGATAGAACAGCATGTTAAAGTGGAATTCATGCAACATATACATGAGGGAAAAAAAGAAAAAAAGAACATTTTCTTTCTGTGAGCTGACTGACATAACTGGATACAAAACAAGTACTAGCTGGAGACACTTGACAGTTACGTGGCCAGGGGTAGCCCAGAATTTTGAAGGTGACTTTCTTTACAGCAGACTTATTCTCCTAGCACCAACATGTCACTTAATGCTAAATTCATTAGAATTTAAATTATTTTAGGCTAATACTGTAATGATTTAATGAACAATTCAGAATCTCCACTTTATCAGCAGAAGAGTAACCTAGAACTGTCAGCAGCAGAGTGTGTTTTTCTAGAAATCAAGAAGTCCACTGGATTCCCCTCCTGCCTTTTGTGCTCCCTGCTACTCCTCCATGCCTTACTGCACAGACATAGTTTTGAGATCTGGCAACAGATTGATTTTTTTTGCATCTGAACTTCCCCATGTGAGGTTAAAACAAGTCCTGTGTAACAGTGTACATAGTAACCCTGCTGTGTCTCTCCAGGGCTGTAGTGAAATAGTCACAGAGGCACTACTGGAGTCTAGAAAACCACATCTTCTAGGCACGTGTGTATATTCATGTATTTCTGTGTACCTCTGTAAGCACACGAGCAAGCGTGCATACACAAAATCGGTGTGTATGGCAAAGGCATGTATTCACCATTTCCTGCTGTGTTCGTTTCTCTGCAGCACTTGCACTGCAAGACAAGGAGGTTTACAGTGACATCGAATTTTAACTAGCAGTTCTCCCCTTTTCTAAAATTCTGTGCTTGCAAACAGCCCTGTCCAGAAGCGTCAGGACCACTTCTGTGATCACTAAGTTGCCGTGGGCTCAGAGCTGTGTATAAAGGTGCTCAGGAGCTTCCACTGCTTTGAATTGTGCACAGCTGCATAGGATTAAACATATTTTAGTCAAATCAGCCAAAGTATTTTGCATTATATTTTGTGTTTTCTTTTGTTGGTTGAGAAGGAGTCAAAATTTTATGTAGTCTCATTCTCTTCAACTTTATTTCAAAAAGTAGCAAGCAAGTACCATTCCAAAAAAAAAAAAAAAGGACCAATTAATCTTCATAGGAATCTTCAAATAATTCCTAGAAGTTTATGCAATTGTTGAATTTCACTAAATTAACATTAAACAGAACTTCTTTAAACAAACACAAACAAATCATTTACATATGTCTTATTTCTAACAATTTAAAGCATTGGAGTTAGTTTATTTTCAAAGATTTTTCCACATTCATTTTTGGTTCCTAATATTTTTATGTTTTCACTTGCAGCAGGCAAAACACCCAAAACCCAACAGAAGTAAGCAAAAGGGCTGCTCTGTGCTATGACTAAGTATTAATGATAGCATCCACAAATCTGGAGAAACCCAAGGGCTTAAACTTGAAGACAGATAAACCCCAAATGTTTTCCAGAGATCTGACAAATACTTGGGATAGCTGAAAATAAACATTTCATGCCCATTATGAATGTCTCTTTTTTTTTTTTTTTTAATTATTAAGTTTTGGTGAAAGAAGCACAGAAATGTCTCAAGAGAAGTAATTTCTGTGACACAGTCAGCCTGACAAGAATCAGGAGATACTGGAAAATTGGCATTCCTCTGAAGTTTGTGCTTAGGCAAATAGTTTTTATTATCATCAGAAACCTTCATGCTAGAATTTTTGACTGTATCTGTGTGAAGCAGACAATATACACTTGAATTTTGCTTACACTGACACTGTGACAGGCCAGAAAGCAGGTGTAAATGATACTTAATACTGAAGCTCCACTGAACTGCTTGCCACTTTGCAAATACAGTAAATAGATTTGACTCCATTGGTATAGATAAAACTCAAGCACAGGCTTTCTATGTTACTCCATCTACGATCTCCAAGCAGTTTTGAGACAGGATCTGTTCATCTTCAGCCTCACATTGTGCCGCTTGCATGGTGCAAAGTGAAGTTCAACCCTCTCCAGGAATCTTCTTTCCAGCATTCCCTTGTTCTGGCAGTGCTATGAGGGCCATTTTCTATGCCAAAACCTTTTTGGCTCTGCTTCTTTGCCAGCAGTTTTTTATCTCAGCATCAAGAGAGGAAGCAAGGAGGGGTTTCCTGGAGAGGAGACAGGCTGAACAAGAGGCTTTGGTCAAACTGGAATTGTGGTCTCTAATTTGTATCCCAGCACAATGTCCATCAGGGACTACTCATTTAAGCTAAAGCTTACCTGTACTTCTCTAACAAGTTCTGTCCTGCCTCAAGAATTAGGGAGTTAGAATTGCTGCTGCTTCTCTGCTGGCTGAGGAAAGGAGGAGTGGAGCAAGAAGGTAGTGTTTAATTGAGATTGTTCTATATTCCTGATAGTCCTCCTTCACTTGTATTCCTTTCAGTGGATTAAATTAAATTCTTGTGCAAAAAAAAAAAATATATATATAGAAACAAAACACTGGTTGACTTGTAGATTTAATCTCTGGAAGCATTTTTTTCCCAAGTTTGTAAATATCTGACAGATAAGAAATACATAAATATGTTCACTAATTCTAGTTACCTTTTATCTGTTTCCCTGTTTCTAATAAGTTTAAATAATTTTAAATTTTTTCAGAGTGTGAACCCCTATCTTCAAGGACAGCGACTGGATAATGTTGTAGCAAAGAAGTCTGTTCCACAATTTTCAGATGAAGACAAAGGTCCTAAATAAGTACAATAAAAATGAAAGATAAAAATTCATGCCATCCTCCTCTAGATCATGATATTGCTTATATATAATCATCTATTAAAATCCTTGTGAATGGCAGCATGCTTATTATTTATAAAATTGTAGATGAAAAACAGCTGTATTTATAACAGCATGTTCTCCTAGATGATAAAAGTATGGTTCTGCTTTTTGTTAAGTTATGGTAAAAGGACACTGCTGTTGTTTTTATTTTAGTCATGGAGCAAACTTTAAAAATGTTAGTAATTTTTGATAGCTAATGTGAGGTAAACGGTCTTAATGAAAAACTTGTAAATACAAAGATGAAAAAAAAAAATGCCAAGTCTGACTCCAACATTTAATCTTAAATGTTACTATGTTTGACACATGAAAATTATAGTTTTATGTTTTGTTCACAAATATTGTTACTTAGCAAAGACAAAGTATTTATTTTACGCAGAGAATTTTGGCTTTTGGTCCATTTTAGTAAACATTTAAGCAATCTACAAGGTTTGCAAAGTGACATTTTCCAAAATATTTCAGAGGCTCATTTGTCTCTGTTATTGCTGTGCAAATTTAAAAATTAAAGAACTGCTTTTTGACTGTATTTTTCAGAAATATTTTTCTGTTAGTTTTAATCATTCCATGCCCACAGCTTTCCTGAACACTTGAACATCTTCCTTCCTTATCAATGGAAGTGTTATGTGAAAATTAATCTCTCCTGCTGTTCTTTGTCTTAGTAACTGCAGCATTTGTACATTATAGTGTTGTTAAATTATAAGTAAAGATGGAGACATTTGTCTGTGTTAATAAGGTTGTGTCAACAACCTCTGAATCTAAATCCAGGATGTGAAGGTCATTACAGTTGATCTTCTGAAAAAATATGCTACTCTAATACCACTCGTAGCTATCATTGCTCTTGAAGTTGTCTGGGAAGCTTAAATTGCTTTCTTGCCCCTAGGAGATTGAACAACTTTATATTCCAGAGTTCTCCGTTTCTGAAAGATGAGAACACACATTAATATTTCAAACCATGTCAATGGACCACTGGAATTATGAAAAACAGCATTAGCTAACAGCTGGTATTACAAATAATATCGGGGAAATTGTGGGGGAAAAAAAGTAGTTTCCTTTCCCATCCTATCAAAAGACACAGGGAAATAATAATGACCTCTTAGAAAAAAGAAAATAAATAAGAAATTAAGGTTCCTAGCTATATAAAATTAAAGTTAACAGGATGACACAAATATGACTGTTGTTGGCATTTGCTTTTTTTGTCCCACCACTTAGTTATTTGTGATAAATTATGTATGTAGAGAATTGGCCCTCTCATGCCATATATGGGTAGATTGCAAAATCCTAACATTTTGGAACGGCCTATCATGTCTTTCATCATATTTCCTTTTTAAAAAAAATCTTGAAGAGAAAAATTATTAGTTTGTCATAAAGTGAGGTTTATACTCACACAAGATACAAAAATGAGGAATTTCGATGACTCACAGAGCTCCTCTGAATTCCAGTGACTGGAACAGGATGGGAGCAATCTAGCTGTTCATGTGACAGAACTTGCATTCTCTGCGTCTTAAGCTTACTCTTTTTATCTGCACTCCTGCTTAGTCTTCACACAGGTATTGAAAGCTGCAAAGCTACAAAGATTGCTCCAAAACCAACAAAAAGTCTATATATATCATGGCATAAATCTGACATTAAAACTACTGATGCCCAGTGGCCCCGAGTATGTGAAATGGTCACTCCTTCCAGCTAACCCTGCTGCCAGCCACTGGTGGAGCTACAAGGCTTCCAGGCATTTGGAGGCTAGACTGCCATTCCTAAGAAAGTGGTGTTTCTTCAGATCCTTGACTGTTCCATCGAAACTTCTAAAGTAATCTGAGTTAGTTACATTCTGTCCTTATAGTTCCAGTAAAATCCATTTGAATCACAAAAATGAAACAACCATAATGGCGATTTATTTCATTTTTAAGCTCTTTTTAAGGACAAGTGCATAATAAAAGGTCTGTACAGTAAATAGGGGGCTTGAAAAGGGAAGGACAAAGAAGCATTGCTTGCTTAATAGTATCAATAATCCCACATGTAATTTTGTGAAGCACTCCAGGTCACTCCAACCCTGCGTGGGGCTGTGAAATCTAGCACTGCAGACTGGCCAGAACAGGCTGCCTGTGGACTGCATGCCACCAGAGAAGTTGCCCTCCTGTGTATGACAGATCTGCACAGTGCAGGCAAAGGAAAAATATCACAATCAGACCTGGTTTTATCCTCAAATACAAGCAAAGAAAAAAAAATTTTTACACCACACAAAACAATGACGTGTCTTACAGGAACTGTCTGCTGGAGCAAGTCAAGTGTGTGGTGGTGAGCAGCTGTCTGCTGAGTTCATCAGGCAGCTTGAGTGTTTCAGTAGGAAGACGCAGCAGTACTATTGTGAAATTTTAATAAAATATAGCTATTGCACCATGATAATGAGATTCATTATTCTAATTTCAGTTTCATAGCAGAGCTGATGAAATTCCAGTATCTTTTGATACTGGAATTGGCTAGTCCCATATAGATTTAAAAAAAAAAAAAAAAAGAAAAAACAAGCAAAAATCCTTGTCCCTCCTACTGTTCCAACAACAGTGCAAACATCTATATGTAGTTTTTTAAACAGAATAATCACAGTGCTGGTCTTTCAGAATCAATGAACAAAGATACCAACTATCCCGCCTCACTCAGAGTTCACCAAACCAATATTTACAAGAATGTAAACAGCTGCACAGGTGTAATTGCCCTTAATTGCCCTTTTACCTTTATGATGCATGTGAATTAAGGAGCATGTATATTGATACTGTTTAGAATTTTCATCAAATTAAAACCTTTTAGAGTATTTTAAAATTTGCAAGTGTGTTAATTACCTCTAACGCATTAGAGACACAATGTGCTTGAAGGAAGCTATACAAAATAAAGTGTATTGCCCTGAAACATTGGTTTTGTCTGGTAAAGAAATATTTATTACTCTTAAAAAAAAGCACTGTGTAACTGATGAGAGTATTTGATTTGTGACACACAACTTACTCTGGGGGTGCATGTGCATACACACACATTAATACACTTTTTAAAACATAATACAGTCTGATAATAAACTCATTAGTAAAGAATATAATGATGTTAACTCACAGAAGAAAATAATATAAATATGCTTAGTGAATTGCTAAGGAGGGAAAATAGTGATATACTTCTAATTACTGGCACACTTGCATTCACTAAATGCAATAAAACCATGCTGCTATCTATGCAGCAGCTCAGGGGCAATCCAAAGAAGCTGGGTACTAGTTCTCTGATGTCAGAGTTCTGAGAGTCACTTCCAGGATTGCAAGTAATGCTGAACTGAAGCTTATTTTATCAAAATGTGATGAAGCCCATCTTAGCTGTTAAACTGAGGAAGGGCACAGGCAGAAAGATGACTACCAAGTCCATTAGGTTTTTGGCTTTGTTGCCAACAAAGTAACACTCAAGCCCCTTCATTTCCAAATGTCCATAGCTGGGGAAGAAGACAGTAGCTTTTTCATGATGAAGAGGAGACTTGCCTTCAAATCAGGCCTCTGAACAGTAGCTCTACGGAAGTGTTGAAAAGGCTTTGCTTTCATTCTCGTGTACAGAAAACTAATTTTTGAACATTTAAATTTTTTGGAAAAAGCCCATATAACCACATCAACCCAAAACAAACTTGGAATCTTCTGGCCTGTTTGCTGGTAAGCTCACTAAACCAGTTCTCACCTCAACTTGTAATGTGATGCAATTTTTATGCAATTACTTCTTTTTTGATGCAAATAGAAAATGCCTGGATCTGTAGGACAGAGACCTTAAAGACAACTTTTCAGTCTTCTGAAGACATACACTCAGATTTATGGAAAGAGAAGGGCAAGGTAGAGAGGTTCAGAGGATGCTACCACAATCCCACAAAAATTTAACATGTCCAAGGAAAGGGCAGTTCCACATGATCCACAAAGGAGATGAGTATGTTCACTATTTTATTAGCCAAGTCTCACTATCTGTAGGATTTGTTACCTCTCTATCCAAGCCAGAAGCTATCAAGGCTATCAGGGAGAGGACATTATCTCCAATTTTGAGACACCTGAATCCAACATTTCAGGCTAATGGAACTGACAATTAGATTGAATTATATTTCTGCCATGCTTGATACAAATAGGATGCCAATGTGATATGCCCTAAAGAAAGACAGCAACAACAAAAACCCAACAGAAAATGTTGGCGCCACTGCCATATGGATACACATCCATACACTTAAAAACTCAGTTTTTTTTGAAGGCATGCAAATACCTTCAATACTCTTTAAAAAGAATCGTATTCAGGAATTATCTCAAAGAAGAAGTGTACTTTT
Source organism: Ploceus nigricollis (assembly GCA_013399945.1). NCBI lineage: Eukaryota > Metazoa > Chordata > Aves > Passeriformes > Ploceidae > Ploceus > Ploceus nigricollis. Next base: position 642,812 of record VXBC01010531.1, read on the forward strand.
TAAATAAAGAATTACTGTGTCCCTTAAAATGTCTGTCATGCCTAGGGTCAATCGCAGATTCCAACCATGAGCAAAGAACAAGTTCCCTTGAAGGGCTCAGCATTGACAGTGATCTGCTTACATGCAAACTAAATAAAAATTAAAAACAATTGTAGGCAAAGGATGTGGAATTGCCATCATGAAGGTCCCTGTCATTCACTAATGTGGCTGACTACCACAGGATTGGGAACTAAGCCAAGATTTTCAAATACAAGAGAATGAAAAGGTCCAATGAACTATTTTCCAAGTACACTCATGGCCTAGGTCTACCAAGCTCAAGCCTTTTGCTGTTAGGTGAAGAATGGCATTGAGCTCCAGTTTACTGTCCTAGTTTACCATGAGAAGGAAATATGTAGTTTCAGATGTCATGTTTGCTGTATTTATGATGATGACTGCTTTGCTGTGATTACCTGAGTCCTGATGGTTGGGAGAGCTGCTAACCATGTTTCAACACATGGGAGCATAAAAACCATTAACTACTAGTGTCATTGCAGCAGCATTATAAAATGAAACTTAAAAATCTTTCAAAAATCCCATTTTATTAATGAGGTCTGTATTTGTATGTGGGGCAGAGGTAGACATGGTAGGAATTGAGAATAGTTTCAGACTTTAAAGATTAGGTAGACCTGAATCACCTCTTTTCATTTTATTCTGTAGTTCCTGTTACCAAAACACACAGAATGCAGCTCCTAATCCAATGTATTTTTGTCTTTTACATTTAATCACTGTGTTTCTTCATCCTACTCTGTTCTCCAAGAAAAACAGTGGTGCGAGTCAGTGGCTAAATTTCATGGTAAACTGAGTGAGGCAAACGAGGAAGCACAGAAAAAAAAATACATGCTACTTGTTACTAGTCTCAAACTTTCCCTCCTTCCACAACCAGTGTCATTCACCTAGAGACCATTAAATGTATAAACACGGACTCCTTTTACTCCAGATCTTTGTTCTGAACCTAACCACCATATGACAGTGTTACTTTCCTGGGAACCACTGAAGATCTCCATTACAGATGACAGGGGTTTTTGGGTCTGGGCATATTTGCTAGATCACAAAAGGTGCATATGGCTTTGATGCTGAATTCAGACATCTTTTAACTAATCCTTTATGCTGAGAAACACAAAAAAACCCCAAACCCTAGCAGTTATTTCAGTGCAATATATATATTTTAATGCCCCGAAGTTCTCTAAAAGTGGCTGAAATTGAAGTGGGATAGCCTGTATAGGGAAATGCGGTTCTGATTCCTCAACTCAATAGAGAACACCTTTCTACACTGGAAATATAAAATACCACACTGTGACATTTTATATTTCTAAATGGACAAAACATACTCATGAAAGAGCAGATTAGGCCATCCAGAGAAGCACTCATAATTCATCATTGATTACTTTTTCCCTTTCTTAACTCTGCAACTGTGACAAAGAGAATTGCAAAACTTTGATTCCAACGAGTAGTGCAATGGCTGTAAGATTTATGGACTTGAAAGCTGTGTTATGGCACTTGAAGAAACCTACATTTAATGCTGCATAAACCATTGATCAAATTAAAAAAAAAAAAAAAGGAAGAATTTAAGTAAATTCTTTAAAAGTCAATGTTATAACAGATAAGGACAGCTGTCGTAGTTCATGCACAGACCCTGGCTATTGTTGAATTGCCAAACCCTATGACTGAGCTGACACAGGACTCTGTGCATGCCTGGGTAATCTATGTGTGCACAGGTAAAAAAAACAGAAAAGTATGTCCTGCTTCTGATTCTTTATAGCTTCATCCTGCTAATCCCACAGTGTCTCTAGCTTTGCTGCAGCCTGTCTGCTGATTACTGCTCTGAAGTTATGGTGTCTTGGAAGAATTTTCAAGTACTCTCTTGAATGTGAAGTTATCCAGCAGGCAAGCAATATGTGCCATAATGATACACATTTTTTTCAGTTAAAAATACATCAATTAGTAGTTGAAACTATTTTCTAATTTCTAACCACACTGACTATTTTCTGCTGTGTTTTTACATTCTCAGCAGCAACCTTTAAGCCTTTAAAAGAACAAGAACTATCCACAAAGTTGAAGATAAGGCCTTCATAAACCTATCCCAAAATATAAGCTGCTTGTAAAAAACCACTTTGTGTCTATTTTGTTGTGCATCCGGAGGTTCTTGTTCTGGAGGTTTACAAAACTGGGAATAATTTCCAATTAAAAGATGGGTGAACAGTTGCAAAGAAGTTAAGTGCTGGCTCCAGTGAAGGCTTAAGTCCCACAGCTGGACTTGTGTCCAATGCAAATACCAAAGCCCAAGCACATCCTCCTCAAATCTTGCCTCTCTTTCCTGATTCCTCAGGCAGCTAACGGCTATACACAGCTATGCTTTCCTGTAATCATGTACCTCAGGTGCCTGAACTCCTACTTCTATACATGCCTAGGACTGTTTGAGACTTGGTGAACCTGCACAGCTCTACACCTATCCCAGTCCTAAACCCACCCTGAATCCACAGACTTGGCAATTCTTCCCCTATATTCCCTGAGGGAACAAGCCTGGCAACTGCTCATCTCACACATGTCTACAGGATCAGGCATTGCACAAAATACCACAGCAGACATAGACAGTTAATTAAAAAAACCAAAAAGTGTCTGTAAGAGTTATGGCAAAAGAATCAAAGCTCTAATGAAACCAGAGAAGGCTGGTTCATTCATCAAGAATGAACACAGATTTGTCACCTAGAGCTTCATATGACAAGCTGAACATAAGGAAGGACAGGACAGGGTAACTGGGCTCTAGCTAGTCCTCAAGGAGTGTTTGGGTAGCTAGGCAGACACCTGATAAAAATACAAGAGTAGTCTGAGAAATGGCAAAACCAAGCCAACCACCCACCCTCACCCTCCTGAGTAGACAGCTAATTTTAGCTCCTTGTCTTGATTTAATTATTTTTCTGAATTGTTGAACGGCTTCAGCAGGGGAGGTGCAGGTCTCACACAAACGGGCTGCAGCCTCACAGCTAAGAGGCTGCACCTCTGGAGGTGCTGGTTTGAGTGCCTTAAGTGAGTAGACAGGCACCATCGCCTTCTCTTTTCTGATTCCTGAAACACCACCAGCCTCCTTTCACTCACCGTTCATGTATATTGTTTTTTTTCTTCTGGAAAGATATATTTAACTGCTACCCAAATTCTTGGAAGAATGTTACATTTAGCAAGACTTGGAAACTAGCAAGAGTTCATTTGCTGGACTGTGCATTCTTTATTCTAGTAACTTCAAAAATATCTTTAGATAATTTTGCATCTGTTGAAAAGGAAGCATTTAAAAACTCCACTTCCTTACTCACTACTAGCATTCCAGTGACAAGTTTAATATTGCAATCATTGTAATGTACAGGATTTGCTGACCAAGAGCTCCAGTGAGCCTATGGGACCCTGTTAATGTTCCTAACATGACATCTCCTTATAGCAAGATGTGCCATATTATAAGCATTTTCAGCACTGAAGTTAAGGCACAATCTTTTTATCCACACCAGCATGACTAATTCTCTTTAAGGTGGTTTCAGGTGGAATTTGCCCTATTAAAATACACACTTCCAAGTCCTGAAGGGTTTTTCAAAGCTTTTATATAAGCTAGTGGCAGTGTACTCAAAGCAAGAGGGATCTGGACTCCAAATCAAACAAATAATTTGATTGCAAAGACTAAGCCACAGAAGTACTTGGTTTTACAAAGTACTTCTCTAAATTAGAAACAAATCACATTTGGTTCTGGTGGGGTTTTTTTCACCTGGGAAGGTAGTTTTGTTACACCTGATTACAGCAGTCACCTCCCTTCCTAATGCACAGAGGCTTTCTAAACAAGCTGTCTGATCTCCACAAGATAAAAAAAATGCTTTCTGCCTCCAGATAGCCTGTGCCTTCATCTGGATTTATCTCAATTACTAACTGCATCAAGATAAAAACCACTGTACTTTGTCTCTTGTAAGTTTTTACATCATAGCTTTCTTAATGTAAAAACTTCAGCCTGTAAGAAAAGCACAGCCAAAAGAACCCATAAACTCTGAATCCAAGAACTTACTATATTAAAATTGAAGGTTTCTTCTTTGCCTTGCAGCACAGGAGAATATCCTGTTCATTTATGTTCTCTCTTTTGTTAGATCAGAAGAATAAGAAATGGCTAAGATGATTTTTTTAAGTGTTTGATAACTTTTAGTGACATCAGCTCCCAAGGAGTTTTTCCTCCAAGTGTTCTAGTATAGTTAAAAAAAAAGAAGTAATTTTTTTACTGTGAATTCCAATGCTCATTTTGAAACCCTGACAAGAAATAATAATACCTCCTTCACAAGAAGTCTAGTTCCATCTGGTTGAGAACCAAAAAGCCCTGCCACAGTCTGATCTAAGGTGTAATTGATTTGATCGCTGGCAATTTAACTTCTTAGCTTACGTCTAGTGCATTAAGACTTTCTGGGGAGGGGAAAGAAAACTGTTTACATTTTTAGACTTTTTATAAGTGCATCCAAAAGCTCCAAGTGTTTGGAGCCTGATTAATTACAAACACCTAGAGGACTGCTCCCAGTCCTATTTACAGAATCTCTCCTAACATCAAGTGACTTAACACTTTTTCAGGCACTTTGAATCACATGTTGTGAGGGGGGGGAAAAATCATTCAATCAAACTGCCAATGAAAGCAGCTAGTGGAGAACTGCTGGGCAGTGTGGTTAGTCCCAGAATGTAAGATGACAGCTCTTTCATGGTTCTGAACAGCTCGACAGAAAGGAAGAGTGATGTCTGTTAGAGCTGTATTTGGAGAGTTAAGTATAAGACTTGAAAAAACTCTAATTAGAATTCAAGATAATGCAAGAAAGGAGTGATCAATGAATAAATACCCAACTGCCCTTAGTCAAACAAGCTAAACAGGATCCTTCTGACAAAGAAACAGAAGAAGCAAAACAGAGCAGTTGTTGGAAATATTAAAAAAAAAAAAAAATATTTGGCCTTAGGCTCGTGCGTGTAGTTTCCCAGAAGTGATTTTTTTTTTTGGCAATTTTTGAAAGAGTAAATTTTTGGTAACCATACAGATTTTAAAAAATAGACTATTTTTGTATGTTATTATTATGGTATTTCTAACCCTGAAGTCCAGGAAGTTTAGCATTTTAATATGCACCCTAACTAGAAAGTTCTTTAAAAGGGGAAAGAGTTATATATAAATTATTTGTTTGAGCAAGGCTCACCTGACTCAAGTCTTTTGGATTGTTGTGTGTGCTTCACATAATACACTCTGAATAGTTCCACTGAAAACAAAGTCAAGCATCTGGCAAGCCCCTCCAGGATTCAGGTCCTTATCTAATTTCAGCGAAAAAACGAAGTATGTGCACAAATCCACCTTTCTTACCAAAGCACTTAACTATCAGTTTGCATTTATGTGTATAGTAAAAATGTAAGTCAACCAGTAGTTCTTTTAGGAAAAGACAACTGGTTAAACAATTCTTTGTCTGCCTTTAGACATTTTTTTTGTCCACGACAGTGAAAACTTGGCTTATTCACTGGAAATATCTTTTTTTCTTTTTTTTACTGGGGAGAATTACAGAAGTTAAAAGACCTTCTTCCCTATTAAAAACATTTAGAAATTTCAAAATGGATGTATTCAAGCACACAAAGTATGTGAAAGTTAAAAAAGGTATATTTCATCTTTACATATTATGTTGAACTCTTAACTCCTCTTATAAGTTGCTTATTTCACAAGTTTGGTACCCAATCAGCTTTAAGGACTCAGGCCAAAATGATTCCTTTGAAAACTCTGTTGCCTACTGCAGTAAAGCTTCAGCTCTTTCATTCCTACAAAGCTACATTTTTTTTAAATCTGGTATTCTGTTTTTACATGGCTATTGCCAGAAAAAGCAAAAAGAACAGATAAGATTTCAATTTTGAAAGGAGGGCAGTGGAATAAAAAACTAAAACCAAACCAACCCACAACAAAACAAACCAAAATAAATGCCTTGCAAATCTCCTTACATAATAAAATAGTTTTCCTGCCTCTCTTACTCTTTCTTTGTTTCACTACAGACATAAGTGGCAGAGTCAGGAAAAAAGCCTAGATAGATCTCTTGACTCCCCACTACCTACCTTAGCTGCCAGACTGACACTGTGTGCTCCACGGGTGTTGCACAGAATCCCCTACAGGTAACACCCTAAAACACAGGTGGTCACACAACAAGCTGCCCGGCATCACAGCAAGAAAAAAGTAAAAGAGACTGTTTTGCCAGAACTGTGCACGAGATATCTGTTCATGTCTTAAAAGTATATGACATCTGTCTAAGATGTTGGGATGCAATAAGGTTTGGGAAAGGAGTTTTTCAGTTTTGCAGTATAACTGGAAATTATATTTCACAGCTGTCATATAGTGAAATATGTATGTAAATAACACATTGAGCTCCTTAGATGCCTCTTTTCATAATTTCCAGTTACAGCTTCATATGGTAAGGGCTTCTGATGTTCATACAAACTCAGTTTGCTTAGCTGAGTCACTTCTCGCATCACGTTGGTCCAGAAGTGCCCTGAAAGCAAAGCATGTCAGCAAACACCTCCTACGGCTTCAGGAGACAAAAGAAAAAGAAAAGCAAACGCACGAGGGCAGAGGAATTTTATGACTTTCATTTTCTTGGCAAATTCTTTTATAGTCATCAAGTATATAAGATGCATCAAAAAATTGTGAAAGAGAGTTTAAAAAGTTTAGCTTGACATATGATATTTCTTCATTTGGCATAAAAGTTTATATTTGTTCAGCAATCAAACTTCATCCTAATAAAATAAGCTTTTCTAAATAGCTTTTGAAAAATAGTCACATATGGATTGTATTATGTATGTAGGTGTTTTGAGGCCAGAAAACATATTTTTTTTCTCTGTCCACATCACATAGCTGAGTGGAATGCTGGTGGGTGACCATGGCTCCTAGGTGTGGACTTCATTACAAGCCCACAACCTGCCTCTACATGCAGTATATGCTGAACAAGAAAGCCTTTCAAGCATACCAGGACACCATACTTTTCAGAGCAGAATCCAAGACTTTTAAATTATTTAGATGCTTAAAGATTTTCTCTTGAACTAATTTACTCTTTTGATTTCTAATATTCTATTTATGAGGATTTTCAAACTATTCCTAGATCAAGCAATATTTTGAAAATCAAAAAAACGTAAAATACTTCATTTTAAAAAAAAAAACCTGTCCCCAAAATAAGTACTTTTCCCTAATTAATTTTCTCTCATTCAGCTGATGGAAATCTATGTATTAAAAAGCTGATGTTCTGTCAACATGAACCTAAAATACTACTTTTTCAATAAGCACAATATTTTCCAACCTCCATCATATAGACATTAATTCTAAAACTCAAATAAGAGAAAGATTAAAATTCCTTAATTAAACAGAATTTTGCCAATGTGAAGCACAGTCTTAAACTTGATTTTCCAGTACATTTTAAGAGAAATTTAACTCAATTCAGAATAACCTCAGCTTTTTCTGGTACTACTTTACAAGGCTTGATATGAAGCACAATGCTACTTAAATTAGAGGGTTTTTTCATATAATCATCTGCAACAGAATAAACAGTAGAGTACCTGCACAAGAATTAACAGGACTGGTATGTTAGTACACTATCTTGAAAGCAACGTGCACATCTCTTTCCCTCACCTAATGCCACCTATTATTGTTTGCCTACTTAGGTTTGAAATAACAAGCAAAAACCCCATTTTCCTTGCTGGTTTACAAGGAAGGTTTTTATCCATTACTTTTGAATATGTCTAAAATCCACAGGAAACTGAATTCTTTGAGTGACAGTTCTTTTCTAAACAAAACAAGGAGTGTTCTTCCCGTATATAGCAAAGAAGATCACACACCTCAGCAGGACTGTAACGATGGACACTTCCATGCACGGCCCACACAATACACACTACCAATGTCTTGCTTTGGCCCCAAGTCATGAATCACTTCTGAGACACTGCTGATCTTATTCATCAAGTCAGGAAGATGGCAGTGTACACCACCAGAAACTCAGCAAGAGTTGAGTCAGTGCTTGTTCTAGACTCCTTACAGCTCAGCTAGAAAAGTTACTGCTGTGTTGGTGAGACAAATCAAGCTCCTTTCTCTCCTTAACAGAGGAGTTCAAAACACCAAGCAAAGCAGTTCAGATGTGCCCTGTCTCTGTTGGACAGCTTGCGTTACTTCTGACCTGGAGGAACACATCTAGGCATGAGAGATACTGGCTTTCTAGGTGTATTAGGGCCAGGTTCTCAGCTGTCATAGATCACTTACATCTCCGTGAGTCATTAAAAACTATTCCAATTTACTCAAGAATAGGCTCTGGCCCCTGTGAGTTTTGGCTTCTCTGCAAAGGCTTTTAATAAGGTGCCAACTGTTCTGGCAGAGAGGATACTTTGAGTAGCACTCAAAGTTAGCAGTAGCACGCAGGAGCTCAGCCCAATAACATTTTTCTCTGCAAGAATTAAGTACAGCACTTCTTTTAAGCTTAAACAGCTCTTACTGTTCCATTAAAACAAAGAACAACTCACACAGTGAATACCATCAAAAAATGGGAGAGGAAATAGAAAAAAAAAGCCAAGCAAAACAAGAGCAAGCAGGTAGTTGTAGTTGCCAGGTTCACAGTACACACCACTACCACCCAATGATACTAAAGCTCTTCATCTCAAACCTATACCTACACCACAAAATCATGCACACTTCCACAGGCCTCCTTAATACTAAATAATTAAACAACATTTCCCCATGGGTATTCCAGCTCCAATTAGAAGCCCTGATGAGAATCGACAGAATTTCAAGTCTGGGTATGGTAGGAGGAAGAACTATTTCCCTTTCAGCACTGGGTGCTTTTTTAACCAGTCTTTGGTTGGGATCTAACCAGCACAGCTGAAGCTTAGGAGCAAACTCATGGAATGGTTTGTTAAGGATTCCAGCAGAAATAAAGAACTCTTCCAAGATGGAAATTATTCCGAATACCTGAAAGAATGATGAGGGGAAAAGACATCTTTCCCCCTGCCTCCCTCAATCTCAAACAAATAAGAAGAGACATAACATTTTCTTAATGTCCTTTTAAAAATACTTTTAAAATTTTCTATTTTCTCATTCAGTCCAGATGCAGCTGAAATTATTTATCTTGTTGGTACCCAAATTTATTTTTTGTATTTTTGTGAATGAGCAAGCAAATACTTGCAGAAATAATTCAACTTTCCAACTGTCAAAGAAATCTGAACACTTGTCTTGCTTGACCCAAGGTGCTAGTGCATACTTGGAACACTGCAGATTCTGCTAAGAGAAAGAAACCAGATGAGAAGATATGGTATAGGATATTCAGCTGCAAGAAAAGGAAGATGGATCTTGAGGAGGGAACACAACTTCTACACCAGGACTTGCTTCCTAAAGTGTTTCCTAGTATGCTTTAAGTCAAAGTGAGAGCTACTCCAGATCACCAACTCTGGCTAGATGCCTGAATGCAGTAAGGCATTAAGTGGACATACCTGCTCTGAAATCGCTGTCCAGAAATATCATCTAGGAAATGTAATGCCAGAGTGGCATGTCAGTGACATCCCAGAAAAATACAGCAGAGAGGCAGCTTGCCTGCAGCAGTGCCTGGAAGAGCCTGCAGTGGTAGTGCCATCGTGGGCACTAAGAGGAGCTCAGATCAAAGTGTAGAAAGCAGCGGCGCTTCCTGCAGCACCGCTCAAGGGCTCTGGCTGCGGCCCTGGGGAGGGGCAGCACAGAGCAGCGCCCCAGCCTCTCTGGGGCTGGTAATCAGAGCGAGAGACAGAGAGCAGAAGAGATCTGAATGGACCCTTTCAATTCAATAGAACTGCCTCACAGAAGGAAATGGAAAAGAGCACAAAGTCTGAGAGGTGAGAATTGTGACCTTTTCTTTGGAATCACAAAGGAAGGACACCAATTACTTAAAAACAAATAAAATAAAATAAAAACAATAGCACTTTTATGAGTTAAAAAACCCAACCAAACAAAATCCTACAAATTTCCTAGGCCTCTTCTTCTATCCATATAGATGTCATTTACTGTAATTCCTTGTCAGTAATCCTTCTCCCATTAACTGTCTTTAAATTTCAGTGGCTCCTGCACACCAACTAATTTTCTCTCTCATGCTGCCACCTACCACTGCGCCATGGTGACTTGCCCTGTGACTGAAGTGATTTTTTTTTTTTTAAACAAGTTGTTGCTAAACAAGTGTGAATTATTGTAATGGGCCTAATTCACTACCTTGCTAAGCACTCAGGTTCTAAGAGAAGCCAAGCATCAGCAAAGAGCAAAGGTCTCAGCAAAGAGCAAGCTACCGCTAAGTACTGTGAAAGTCAGAAACTTGGCATTTTGCCTAGCTCTGGCAGCCCTAATGTAGCAAATCCTTTAATTTTAATTCGTCGTCCCCATCTGCAAGTAAAACTACCTCTTAGGTGAGATCCAGGCCTGCCTGAGGTCCAAGGTGGGTGCTGACTGCTAGTGATGGAGGAGCAGGGCTGGTTTGATTCCCGGGCAGTAACTTGTACCCAACAGCAAGGAGAGCACAGACCTGTCGGCACCACCTGCAGCACTCGTGTCTGTGGCAGAGCTTTGCTCAGCTTTGCTTTCCGCTGCGTGATGACCGCAGCTGGACGCGGCAGCTGACAAGCCTCGCCGTTTAATTAGCAAGCCCAAAAGTCAGCCCGCGGCGCAGAGGCTGCTCCTGCCCGTAACGACCGTAGGTAGCCCCGCAAGAGACGAGCGCCGGTACCGGAGCGCTTGGAGGACAGGGACGGGCTAGCACTGGAGGAAGTGCAGGCTTCGCTGCGGAGTCCGTCTGCCCTCCAGGGCTCTGCCCCTCGATGCCCCCAGCCCAACGCTGTCTGCAGATTCGGGGTACGCCTTCGGGCAGCTGCAGCGCAGAGACATGTTCCCGGCTACTTCTGGGACGGGCTGGGTCCGCAAAACGCTCAGCCCCTGCCTGTTTCTGCCTACTTTCGAGCGACCCCTGGGACCCCGCGGGAGCTGGCTCGGCGCGGTTGCGCTGCCCCCGCGGCCGCCCCGACAGC
>VXBC01010531.1:655978-769940 GCA_013399945.1 Ploceus nigricollis
TCCGCACTCAGCCTCGGCGGGACGCACCGCTCCTTCCCCGTCCTTGCCCCTCGAGGGAGGCTTGAGGAGCGCCCCCGCCCCCCGACAGACACAGTGACGGGATACCCGAGGTGTCTCGCCTCTTGCGGGACAAAATAAAAAAAAAGAATAAAAAAGACAAACTCCTCCTTCCCCGCCAAAAAACAAACCCTCAGTGATACAGAGCCATGAGCGCGGGGCTGCAGATCGGGAGCCACGGTTTAACACCCCCTGCACACAGACATTGCCACAGATTCTTTTTTCTCCAAAGCTGCGAAATTCCCGGCATACTGCAGAACCTCAGAAAGCCAACTTGCAAGAGGGAGAGCCGCAAAAGTGGCTGCCTCCCTCCCGGCCAAGGCAGGCCGGTCAAGGGCCCCCCGCAGCGGGCCCACTCGCCCGGCCGGCTCATGGGCAGGGAAGGGCCCAGCGTGCACGGAAGGGCGGCGGAGGTGGTGGGAGGGGGGTAGGATTTAATTCTTCTTAACTGTCATACTTTAATGGGGATGGAAAATGTGAATTTTCTGTGCATTCCAGGAACAATTCCTTGGGGTGGTGACCTTTAGCACCGATTCTCTGAAGACAGGAAAGTACTCGAGTGTTTATCTGGATGACTGAAAGCTTTCCCTGGTGGAAGTTTATGGAAGTGTTAAAAGGGGCGGATAACACGGGCTTTGGAGGCGCTTGTCCAATGATCTGGAGGGGCTTGGAGAGCAGATCTCAGCTGGCAGACATTTAAATGGCAGACAGCTCGGCGCTGCTGCAATTTGTAGGCAGGACCCGACATTCTCTCTCTCTATGGACTCCCGGGCAGCTTCGGGCTCCCACGCCGCCCGCTCCAGCGAGTGACCCACCAGTCATAGCCCCGCAGAGCCTCAGGCCGCTCCGAGGAGCCACCGAGCCGAGCCCAACCGCGGAGCCGCCACCGCGCAGGTGAGCTGGGACGCGCCGCGCTGCGCGCACTTACAGCGGGGGCGCGAACGGGTCCGGCAGCTGCTGAGTTCGGCCAGTCTCTGTGGGAGGCAAAATTTTAAGCTCTCTATCCTACCTTCAGAGAGGGGCAAGGGAAGGAACCGTTCGCTGGTGTCTAGCAAAACTCCAGGGCGTCTCGGTTTTGCAGGGAGTGACGCCCGTCCCTCCCGTCCGCGGCAGTGAGGCGCGCCGACCTTTCCGCCGCAGCGCTGGGGATTAGGGCACCGTTTCATCTCCTTCCCCTCACAAGCACGGGGACTGCAAAAGCCCCGTTAGCTCTGCCTCTCATCTCCGCCTACAGCATCACTCCCGACAAATTGGATTCGGCGCCCACCCGAGACACGGAAAAATCCCGGCCCGGCCTCTGCACGGAGCGGGGCGGGGGCAGATCCCCAGGTGCCAGCCCCATCCCATCTCGTCCCGTCCCGCCGAGCTGCCCTCCACGAGGCCGCTCAGCCCCCGGCTCTGCCCTGGGCTGCCTTTGCAAACCTCTGCTCCTTGGAGGAGCGTGCTCCTGGTTCCTCAGGAGCTCCCAGGGCGGGGTGCGTGCCGTCCGGGAGACTCGGTGTATGCCAACGGCGTCGGGCGCCGCGGAGCGGAGGCTCCGCACCAGCAGCGCGCCCGTGGGCAGCACCGCGCGTCCTTCACCGCGCAGCCTCGGGCGGGGTGGGACCGGAGCGGACGGAACGCGGCTCCACCGCTGCGCTCGGCGGCCTCCGCCGCCTCTCCGCCCAGCTCTCCCACCTGACTCGGGGCTGCGGGAGTTTTGTCAAGCCGACGGCTCCGTGCGTCCGTCGGTCACCGCTCCCCTTACCCGCGCTGACAGCCCCTCGGCCCAGCCGCAGGAGNCCTCCTCGGCTTGGGCGGTGCGGCGGGGCCCTCCTGCCCCGCAGCCGCGCAGGGCTGGCAAGGAGCGCGGCCCCCGGCCCGCTGTGCTGAGCCGCAGCGTCCCTCCCTGGCCATCAGCTGCGGCCTCATTCCTGGTGTCCCACTCGTGGCTCCTCTCGGCGAAAGAATGGCAAGCGAAGCCCGTTTCGGTCACCCGGGCTGAGACACAAACCTCCTTTTGCATAGATGGGGCTCTGAGGCACCAGCGCGCGTTTGGCTCTCCCTGCTGCGGACAGGACGCGGGGTTTAGTCAGGCGTTTTGTGAGCGGCGACTTTTGGGTGCCGTGCCAGTGGTCCCTCCAACCTCAGCTGCCTCTGACCCCAGCCCGGCGACCCGTGAGCTGCAGAAGCGCTTTGCTCTGCCGCGCTCCTCTCTGAGCCCAGCAAGCCCGGGAGTATCCAACCAGCGTGTGTAAGTGTAAGGTCTGTGTGTAAGTGACAAAAGGCACCGATGACCGTAGCTCTCTGCTCCTCTTCAGCGTTCAGTGCCAAGCTGTGCTAAAGCATTTATTTTTTTTTTTTCTCTCAGCAGTGCTACCCAGAAATGTGTAGCTTCTGCTGAAGACGCTCCTTTTCAGCACGCACGGCAGTGCAGAGAGAGGAGCAAAGCTATTCCGGTTGTTTTAGGGCTCCATGAGGAAATGTGTCTGAAAGGAGTTTCGCGCTAGGAAGCTGGGAGCTGTCAGGCTGCGTGGGCGTCTTCAGGCAAGGCAAACTCGGGTTTGGTACCAGCCATGGCCACCATGATGTTCAGCTTCCCTGGAGTCCCATAGGATGTCGTACAGAAAAATAGTCTCTTAAACGGGGAATTCTCAAGGTTTCAAGGGTTGGTTTGTTTGTTTGTTTTAAAATTGCTGCCTACACTCCTTATATGTCTCAAAACGCCTCATCTCTATGACTTTCAAGAAGAAATTTTCTGAAATGTAAATATATCCAATTTATGAAACACAGATGTGTTTTGCTGTCTTGATTTCAGAAAAAATGCAGTTTTCTGGGAACTGCCATTACTATGCTTTTTTAATATTTAAAAATACAGATCTATGAACTATGAAAACATTACATAAGAGTGTTTCTGTAATTCAGCTGTAATATGTGAGGCATAAAACTATTCTGATCCTTCGGGACATAAACCACTTCTATTTTCACAGTAGTCAAAGGGATTGTGTTTTGTATCTTTCTTTGGCTTGTATTTGCAGTATAAATATAATTGTTGCGGGTTTTTGGGGGGGTTTTTTTTTAGTTCTTCATCAGATTATTTTTCATGTTTCTTATGAAGCACAGGAGTCCATGGCTCTTCATCATATTTTCCTAGTAAAAGGGATTTACAGATGAAGTTACAGGCCTGTTAAGATCTGTGACAGTTTTGCTGTGTATTTCAACCAGGTTTCCATCCAGATCTTTTAAACAAGTTGCATTGAGCTAAAAATGTCAGTAGTAGCTTTCTGACTCTGCCTAGGAACTCATAGGGAAATTCTGTCTATGAACTGACATGTGGAGATCCTTAGTTCATAGCAGAAAATGTATAAATGAAAAAAATTACAGCCTAATGGTATGAAATAGTAAACCTGAAAGCATTTACATTTCTCTCTCAATAGTTGCTAGTATTAATCCACACATTTCTTAATCTGTTTTAGATGATGAGATCTCAGGCTCTAGATAAACCACATATGAAGTGATATGAATGTGAGGGCCCAATTCTGCTCCTGTTTGAAGTCAGCAATAAAACTTCTTTTGGCTTTAGGACTAAGAGCTTTCAGATGATGAAAAGTGGAACTCAGCAGTGAAATATGGAAAGAATAGAGTTTTGGAGTATTGTGTTACTTTTAAAAAATAAATATTACTTTTGTCATATCTCTCTGGATCTGAATGAAATGAGGGAGTTGATCATTTTGGTTATGGTCATCTGTTTGTTCAAAGGATTCTCAAATGAATTCTCCAAAGGCTTTCTGGTTGTGCCAGTGTAACAGCCAGTTAGTATCAAGTAATGAAAATTTTGCAGAAACATGGACTATAAGCTTTTACAGCCTGATTCTCACTTTGGGTATGGTAATGCTGATTTTAGTTACTCCTACTGTCCTCTTCTGTGTTCTACTTCTTTCAGTAGAAAAAAACCCTATTAAAGAAACATTCACAACTGCTAACTTATAGATAGATGAACCACTTCACTTCCTAATGTAAGCAAAGGTGTCATCTTCTGTCATAAGTAAAAGCATTGATTGCCCTGGGACCAGAGGTGCTGCAGGGTGCCCATACTGCATTTTGGCTGTTTTCCTTCCTGAGCATACCACCTCATTTTCCTTTGTATTTTGCATCCTTCTTTTAAAATAAATTTTTAATCAGTTATTAAAAAAAGATCCTGCTTAGCTGCTGTGGGGGTCTTG
Source organism: Ploceus nigricollis (assembly GCA_013399945.1). Taxonomy (NCBI): domain Eukaryota; kingdom Metazoa; phylum Chordata; class Aves; order Passeriformes; family Ploceidae; genus Ploceus; species Ploceus nigricollis. The sequence goes on from VXBC01010531.1 coordinate 660,238, forward strand.
ACGTTCACACAGCCCCTTCTGTATTTAACCTGTGTTTATCCCTAAATTTCTGGATTATTTTTAGATGTGTGTTTTGGAAGCGACCATAACAAATGTTTCTGCTGAGTGGCTAATTTTTATTTGAGTTACAATTTCTTTTATGAGCATGTAATGCAGCTTCCACCTTTAAGGCTGGAAACCAACTCAGTGAAAAATTACCTTCCTCCCAGTTTAGAATTACACTGAAACGCATGCTTGCATTTCCTTAGGGATAAGCATGTGCTTAATAAAGTTGCATGAATCTGGGCCACAGACCTTACAATACTATATATTACTATGAAATTTCCCCCAGATTCCCATCCCAGAGTACACCTCATTTTTGTAGGACTAGACCTTGCTGTGCCACTGATTGCACATCTCTGGAGGAAAAAAAAAGGAAGAAAACAATGTGTAGCTAGTAATTTTTAAAAATAAAAATAGTCCATGTTGGTGGAACCTCATCCAAGTTGTGGGACACTAAATAAAATAAACACCTGAAGGTTTCTGGCACTGCCTACAACCTGGCAATTTATTTTCAACTTCATGCGATCACTTTTTTCTTTTAAGACTCTGGCACCATGTTGCGTAAATAAAGTGCATATTAAAATAGTGGTGACTAGACAGTCACCAGAGAAATAAGAATAGTTTTGGAAGAAATCATTCTGATCTCTTGAGGGAATAAGCAATAGTTAATAATTCTTTGAAAACTTATTTTTAAGACAAAATTAAAATGAAACACGTTTAAATAATTTTCAGGTTGTAGTAGAGATGATGAAAAAACAGCAAATGTGAAGTCCAGGCTGCCACTTGAAATTATGCTGCATTATTGCTTAATTGGAATTCCTAACTTATTTTTGTCTATGTCAAAGCCTTAAGGTTGCTAAAATTGTGTGTTCCGTACCATATTTCATTTAGATACTAAGAGCAGCCCTTCCAAGTTGTCTGTTGGAGTCACCAGTTGTGTCATTCTTACAGTCCTTCCTTGACTGCCAAACATAGGACATGCTGGTACATAGATTACTGAAATGAATGCATACATCAATGATATATCAGGAACCCTAGGTGCTCTAACAATCTGCTGACAAACACTAAAGATATTAGATCCACAAGCAACTCCTTGAATGTAGTAGAACCCCCTACGACACTTTTCTGCTTCGGGAATTCCTCTCCCAATCCATTTGATGAGAAAGGCTGTTTGAACAGCATAACATTTATTTTCTCCGTATGACTGGAAAGACCTAATAACTGAGAAATTAGCAGTCACTTTTTACAGCAAATAGTACTTACCCTGAGCCTCTGCTGAGTCTCTAGGTGGCCCTCACAGCATTGGCATTTGGCTGCTTTCCTGCCTAGTTGTGTGGTCTCAGGCAGAGCGGATGAAGCCGTCCAGGACAGTGCCCATGGTTTCACATGTTTCTCGGGTAGTAACACAAAAGGACTCTTCAATTCAAACACAATTTTCTTCCATACCGATAAAGCAAGTCAAACAAGGGATACAACTGCAGCACTCCAAGCAGGTAGAAAACAATGACTTCCTCAGCATTTTTTTTCCACAGTCCTTTCCCTTTTTAATGCCTGTGTCTCTTCACAATTTTAGTGTTTTACAGTGTTTTTTTGCAATTAGTTGTTCATTTCTGGTGCCTTCTTCCATGCTTCTATGGGGAGGGTCTCTCAGAGACTTATTCCCTCATCTGTCTGTCTTGCTACCACATAGCTCCTTTCAGGAAAACTTGGAGACAGACCATGGTGCTTCTGGAAGAGTGTGACGCTGATGAGTTTCTTCTGTGTTGTTGGTGTTTTAAGCTGACTGAGCAGCCTCAAGAACTCAGATTTGGGAAGCAGCAGAAATGGTGGAGTAAGGGAGGAAAGTATAAGAATAAGTAGGAAAATTATTCCTATGCAATAATCAGGTTTGGAGCAGTCATACGGTTTTGAAGCACCTGATCATCTCCACTTACCTGCACTTCCTGAAGTGATCTTATTTTGTGTGCACAAACTCTGTGATATTTAATGTAATTTACAAAATGCTGTCCCCCGACAACATTGTTCTGTGTAAAATGAATAAAATTTAGGGATCTGAAAAATTCTTAGCACTGTGATTGCATCTGTATTACTTCTATGAAGGATTGTGAGTAATGTGTGAGAGGACGTAGTTTGAAATTATAAGACACATCTCTTTTAACCTGTACCTAAATATTCTTTTATGTTTGTTGCCTGACTTGTTGCACATCTCTCAGCTTAAGCATCATTACAGTCAGATACATTGGACCCCTTTAGAGGTGCAGCGTGGCAGAGGTTGGGAAGCTGTAAAACAGGCTGCAGGTGTATACAACATATACATTATATACTGGATGTGCATTATACAAGGAGCTGTATAAAGTTTCGGATTCTGATTAAGGAACACAAATCTAGACTACATCTGCTGAGACAAAGACTTTAGCCCTCTGGTATTGTAGATAGCTGTGTCATGTAAATGAATCCTTGTGTAGTGTAAAATTTGTTCTTCCACCACGGTAAGTCAGAAGCAATCTTCCTGTATGTCAGTGAGCTATAAGAAGGGAATGAGAACTAGGGTAATGCACGTGGAGAAAAGAGCTGGAAAAAGATGGAGGACACGCAAAATTCTGTTTGGGCTTACTTTCCATCACTCTATTTGAAAGCTTTTATCACTTGGTAATTTGGGAACAGCTTTCCAGCTGGTACAGGCTTGAATGCTTGTGTTTTATAAGTGTCTGTGCAAACATGTCTTTTATGGAGCTGAAAATTTAATGCATACCTGGCTTCTGTTGATATCTGAAATCCACAACTGTGCTTTATTTCCTCAACTTCCTTCATACAGGATGGTCCGCACACTGTATGCCATCGGTGCCTTGTTTCTTCTGATGGGATTTGTGCTGCCAGCAGCCGAAGGGAGAAAGCGGAGTCGTGGATCTCAAGGTGCTATCCCTCCTCCTGTCAAGGATCAGCCCAATGATTCGGAGCAAATGCAGACACAGCAGCAGTCAGGCTCCAGGCATCGAGAGCGAGGAAAAGGCACCTCGATGCCTGCTGAAGAGGTGCTGGAGTCCAGTCAGGAGGCATTGCACATCACTGAGCGCAAGTACCTAAAGCGGGATTGGTGTAAAACCCAGCCCCTCAAACAAACTATCCACGAAGAAGGCTGCAACAGTCGTACCATTATCAACAGGTTCTGCTATGGCCAGTGCAATTCCTTCTATATCCCCAGGCACGTCCGTAAAGAAGAAGGCTCCTTCCAGTCCTGTTCCTTTTGCAAGCCCAAGAAATTCACCACCATGACTGTTACACTCAATTGCCCCGAGCTTCAGCCCCCAAGAAAGAAAAAAAGAATCACTCGAGTTAAGGAGTGCCGGTGTATATCTATTGACTTGGACTAAACTGAGAAAAGTAGCAATTGCACTCTGACTGTATGCAACCACTGCCAGCATGAGAGTGAGTGGCATGAACTAGCCTACCTTCAAGGCTGGGCAAAACTGAAAGGGACCTAGTGAATTACCTAAAACAAGCTAAACCCCCAAAAAGAAAGAAAAAAATAATGTAAGGAAAGGGCATGCATGTGTGTATGTGTGTAAGGGAGAAAATGGATATGGATGAGCAAATGCATGAATGTTCACTGCAAAAAAAAAAAAAGTAACGGGGTATGAGACATTAAAAAGACCCCTAATTACCCATAGTCATGAATTAGGTTTCCTAATTCATGTGTATATTCACATTTTTGCCGCTTGCTGGGAAAGTGGAGCTGTGGCTTTTGCGGATGTTCACCTTTGTGCTATTTGCTTTTACTGTATTACGTGAAACATCAAAGCAAGGGGACAATATATTTCAAAGCATGAATCTATTCTTATATAAGAAATAGACAAAGAGCAATTTAAAGTGTAGCACAGCCATCACTGAAAATAGAAGCTGTTTTGAGAGTTTGTAACACGCTTCTTCAAAAAAATAGCTGTAATCCAAAAGCCATGTCTGGAAAACAATGGGGGGATGTGGGAGTGCTGAAAAGTCAATATAGGTGGATGGGAAACAGATCTACAGCAACTTGGAAAGCAAAAGGTCAAAGCAAGTAGACAGGGAGAGTACAAAAGGGAGTAGAAAAAGGAAATATACATAAATAGGAAAACACAGAGGAAGAGATACTGTCTTCTGTTTACGTTTTGCTTTAATTTATATACCTAGTCATATATGACATAAATTAACAAGAAACTATATACAAGACTATAAATATACTTCTGAATTCTGATGGCTCTCTAAACCAAACAGAACCCATTCTTATGCTACTAGATCCATTTGATGTCTTGTATTTCTGATATCAGTTATTCTTCATATCTACATATATATGTATATGCAGTATCTTTTAGGCAGTGGTATCTAAACATACATGCAATGAGTGTGCCTACTTCATTGTGTGTATCCAAACTCCTCTTTTTCACACACATACATAACCACAGCACAAAAATCTTGCTAACCAAGATCAAGTACAGAATGGCAGTAATTTAGTACATAAAGAGCAGAGCAGAAATTAAAACAAGCATCATGTGACTCCAAATGCAATAACCACACAAGAGACAAAAGACACGACATTCATGACTAGTAAACATTGCATTGTTATTGTTATTTTAGCTTTGCCACAGGCATGCAGTTTGTTGAAACAGAGATGCAGAACTTTGCCAGCAACGATCCTCTTTTTATATCTTTTACCACAGACTTGCATTTAAGCTGGATTTGGAGTAAGTAAAGAGAATTTCCTGAACACTTAGGGCTGACTGCCCCTCTCATTTGGGGGGAAAAAACATAAAAAGGGACACTCTACTTCCAACAGGTCGATGACTCTCACCTGTGAGGTTATCTTGTCTTTTCTTTCCTTCAGGCTTAGGAGTTTAAAATTGATCAGGGCTGTAAAGTTTGGCAAGAGCACAGACGGTCCTACAAAAAAGTTAGTTTAATGAGGTGTGTCCTGGGGATTGGACCAGAGAGGCAGCCCATCCATGCGTGTTGTCCTTGCTATCCTGAGCACTCAATGGTCCACACTTACTGTATGATGAGTCTTGGAGGGTCCAGGACTCAGTTTCCCTGCTCAGCAGCAATATTCTGTAGCATCCACTATCAGTATAACTGTGCTCTCTCCCACCAGATGCCTCTCTCAGCCACAAGGTGATTATTTTGACATAATTTCTTGCCATAGAATGTTAAGGAGGACAATTCTGCCCTTAGTAACATGCCCAAAGGGAAAGATATATGATGAGTGGCATGTTACAGGTGCGTCCTATGTGGCCTCATTTTATCAATTGTCCCACCTGTTACATAATGCATCATCCATTTATTGGTGTTATCCTGCATCTCTACAACTCACCTATTTTTGCTCTAAAATCCACTGCTGTGAGGTTTGTGTTTGTAAAATTAAGTGATTACAACTCGTTTTTTGCATTTTAAAATGCATTTCATTTGGTGTGCTCTCACTCAGCAGTTTGACGCGTCTTCATGGATTTTAAAATCCAGTTTTAAAATCTGGAGTTATAGGAGGTAGGTTTCCACTGTGTGGAATGTGAATAGTTAAACAGAAAGATATGGATATTTAATGTTATTATTAATACAAATTCTCTTTCACTGATAATAGGCAGGGAATATTTCCCTTTAAATTACTTTTTTGATTTTTTTCCCAGGGGAAAGGGCCAACCTCAGTCATTGCTGAAAATTTTGTACTAGCTTGGGTTTTTGTTCAAGAAATGGGAACACCTTATGATTTTTTCTTCATGTGAAGTTGACAGCAAAATTCACATTTTCTTTGACAGAGACTGCTATGTACCTAACCCCTTAGCTGTTAAGCAAAGCTTCAAACATTAGTGACTCCTTTAAGTTTTGTCTAGAATTCTTAAGGAAAATTGATAAAAGTATTCCAAATCTTTATGTTCTAAAACTGCCTGTGCATAGATCATGATGGAACTCCCCTTGAGGCAGATCCCCCTCACCCATGTACATTTTATACAAAGAACTTCTATGAATTGCTAGTTATTGCCTGAGAGTAAGAAAGTTCTGCTAACTTACAGTTATATGAGATATTTAATATCAACCACAATATGTATTTAAATGTCTGCTTTATTCTAAAAACAATGGACTATATAACCTAAGGCTGCAGTATTTTCATGCTCAGTCTCACAAAGCAAAACTTGGTTTAAAATGAAGTTTTAATTATTTTGTAACTGAATAGAATTGGAGTTTTTTTCTTCCCAGCATTTTGTACGTCATTTTAACTACTAGTAACAAATAAATAAAATATCTTCTCCAGCCTGTGTCTATTGTTGTTTGTTTTTTGGTTTTTTGTGGGTTTTTTGGTTTAGGTTTTTCTCCCCCTTCCTCAAGTTTCCAGCTCTTTCTGGATCTGTTGTACTTTATCCTGACTTCTGTGGTTTCTTCTAATTATAAAAGGCTTTACATTATGACAATAAGACATAGAGACAAGCAATGCCACCATCATTCAACACGGCTACTTCAATAAGGCTTTTAAATGAGATCTGTCACTTCCCCCTCACCCTTCCACAATTTATAAAAGGAAAATCTCAATCTTTGCTCACACTTTTCCCCTTGTAAACCATAGAGTGACAGTTCAAAATATAAATCAGCCTTGAATTGTTGTAGAGTTAAAGTTGGAGCTGGCCTGCCTGCTTTATGCCTTATCTCAGTTTAATGTCTAGCTGGCAGTTTAGTCCCACCTCTAGAAAAAAAGAGTAAGGAACACCTTTACAATGCAGCATATTACAAGCTGCAATCAGGGACACAGGAGATGCAAAACAATTATAAAAAATGAACAGGAAGATTTGTCACTGCTGGCAGCACATGTGCAAGGCCAGGGTTGAGGAAGTACTGCAACCAGAGAGAACAGATTTCTTCAAACTTTCTACCCTTTTTGTTTTAGTCTTCCTTCACATCTAGGTTTGTCATGCTCCTAAAACTTACTGAAAAGATAATAAAATTAGCTAAGAATCTTTTTCTTTTTGGAAGGTAATTGACTTTTTCTGGTCTGAGATATGGACACAGTTGAGCAGAATAACTCAAATACATATTTGTGCATATGTATCTTTATTTGAATATTTAAACCAGAGAAAAACCTCTTTTTTAGCTTTCTAGTACTCCATGGTACCATGGTCTTACTATTTATATAGTAACATATAACTTCATTATAGTTTATATTTGTTCTACATACTAGCTTTGAATTGAAGATAACCTCCCATGTGCTTTATAGTTAGTTACACTGATGAAAAGAAGGTAAGAGAGAGAGAACTCACACACCTTACTCTGCTGCCAGGGATGCAGACAGAAATGAGACCCTCCTTTTCTCTGTGCCCGGTGGGACGGGCTGGGTCTCTGTCGGGTTTCTGCGTGTGCTCTGTCAGCCATGTGCTGCGCCGTAACTCGCACCCGCCTTGCGAGACCAGAGAACGCTGGGTTTGCCGAGCGTGTGCTCCCATCTGAGCAGCAGATGTGCACAGTGGGTACCCTTGGGTCAGCTGGACAGACAGCACCACGCCTCTTCTCCAGCTGCCTGGCACCAGCGGTGCCTGCCTGGGAACAGGGACCTTGTCTCTGCAAAAATGATGGGGTAACTTCACCTTGTCATATGCCTTCTCCTGAATGAACAAAAAACCAAACCAAATAAAAAACCCACTACCAAAACAAAGCAAAAAACTCAACCAAAACAAAAAAAAGTAGAAAGGAGAATTAGAACTGCACCCTTGGGGCTGATGTTCTTTTTCCACCGTAGATGTAAACCTACAGGTTTTAGTTCCAGTAGGTTTCCTGAAGGAAAGCAACCAAGTGAAAAAAACTTAGATCTTATTCACTCCAAACAACTCAAACCTGCCCTAAAAAACCACTTCATTAGTTACTGAAATACAACAGTCAATTTTGGCAGAAGAACGTCCAAAATTTTTTCTGAGTTGTCCTGCTTGCCTGGATGGTTGCAATGCACTAACCAAAGGGGAGAGCTGCATCATTTAAATTTTAAGGGAGTGAAAATTTAACGTGTATTTGTATTTAGCCAAAACAATGGAGCTATCACTGGTTCATATTTTTAATAACCATCAGATTTATTTTTTTTTATCAGCTGAGACTGAAACCAGAAATTCCCAGCAAGGCACAAGTATCACAAAGAATCCCAGTGCAGATTTTTGATGCTATCATGTAATGCATCTACATAAAAACATCTGAAGCCTATGTGCACCGCCTGCCTGGGAATGTAGCTGTTGACTTTAAAGTGCCTTGTCTCAATGTGTGGCTTCTGTCTGCCTGAATTCTTCCTCTAGCTTTCATGGGTCTAGATGGAGGAGTACAGAAATTTTAACTGTCACTTGCTCACTTTCCTATTATTTTCTAAAAGTTTTGAAAATAAAATTCACAATCCACTTTTTTTGAATAATCAAGGAGCAAGATATAAGAAAGTCTATACTGATGTAAAAAAAGATTATTTGAGATTGCATTAAAACCCCCCAAATTTCTAGGCTGTGATAAGCAATAACTCCTCCTTGCTGTGGTACAGATGTAGATCACATAGCTTGGGGATGGATCAAATGGAAAAATTACACTGACTCACAATAAAAGTTCTGCAAAGAAAATTTGAACTTGCTACATTTGCATTTCTTTTTTAAAGAATGCCTTGTGGAAAAAAGTAATATTCCAGTTCATATTAGAAGAGCAAAAAGGAACAGAGGTTAAAAAAATCTCTCTCTCCAGAATATTTGAGAGCTGTCTTACCTTTCTGCCTAGTAATATGAATAAGGTTTCTGGCTAAAGCAATTGGAAATAATTAATGTGTAATTTACAGCTCATATGGGATAGAATACTCAAATTCATTAATCATAATTTTATCATATAGCATCACAACTGAGCACTGTTGAGATTTTTGATTCATATAATGATGAATTTGCAGACAATATTGTCTTTCTTTTATTTCAATTTTTGTAATTCAGTTTTTTGAGGTGTAAGGACACATTAAATTCTGTATTTAAGAGAAGACATATACTCTCAATCTTAGTTTTGTATTAGTCCATTGTCCTATACAGAGAATTAAAAAATCATGCTATATGGATGTAACATAAATGTATTTATTTCTCTAAACAAAGGTGTAAAAGCCAAGCCATGCATTAGATATATTTAGAAGTCTGAAAAATGTATATTGGACAAGATTATACATAAAACTATTGGGTACTGTGCCAAGCTTCTTAATAACACACTTTAGAAGTGACTAGCATGGAATAAAGTCAGCAATGACACTAGTTACAAGAGTAGACATGAAGAATTTCTTTTTTAAGGATGAGGACAGGGTTTTGTGTATTCAGTTAAGTTTATTTCTAGACAATTACACTTAATGGATGAAGTCTTGCTGAATTTCTCTCTTTAGGATCTGAAGGACCTTGAATGTTCCTTTGAAAACAGACGTTTATGAAGGACATGATTTCCATTTTTGTTGTTAATTTGTTTCAACTTCAAATGAATGAGGAGGCTAGAATTTGGGTGTTAAGTTAGATTTAGCAAATAAAAAGGAGAAAGAAAACTATGTGTACAATGGCAAGAACTTATTGAATGGATCTAAATCCTATGGTAGGTAATTTGATCTAATTTTTGCAGAAAGGCAAATGCCAGATGTTTGCTCCACTTTGATCTTAATAACACTTTAGGCTGCAGACAATAAGATTGGTTTAAAATTTATTGTCTCTTTGATTTCTCTATTCTAATGCTTTTTAAATTCTTTACACAAGACAGATCTATATATAGGCAACTGGGGTGGCATCAGAAGCATTGTGTACTTAAGACATTCTTGAAAACCTCAGTATGGAACAGTGTTTGCTTTTTTATGCATCAAAACAAAGCCAGATTTTATACAAGCAACATTCAATTTTCATTTTATTATAATGTCTCTTTTTATTTTGCGTATGAAGTTCTGACTGTCGCATCTGTGGCACAGCTCCTTATATGCTTTTATCTTTCAATAACCTTATTAAAAGTCAAGACAATATATTAAATCAACATTAAGCAGCAGGAGTTGAAAGTTAAGCTAATCCATTCCTTTGCATTGGGAGTGTAATGTATGTAGATCTCTAATTTCACCATTGAGTTGCTTTTAGTGTTCTTTTTGTACAGAATACGCTTTCTAAAAGGAGAGCTGCTGCACCAGTGAAAAATTCTGAGAAACCATAACATCCAAGAGGTGTCCAACTTGCCTTTGATCTGGATCTTCCCATTTAAGGAGAGCATTGCTCTGTGAATGTGAGTTGAATTCATCTTAGAGCTGCTTTTTAAATGGTCTCAGGTTTCTCCCAGGATATCTTGTATATTCACTACTATTGAGAAATGGTGAAAAGCAAGTAAGACTCAGGACAAACAGTAGAGCAAGAACAATGGTTAAAAGGAAATAGGAAAAAAAAAAGCAGGCAGAATGTCTTATCATCATTCTCTGGCATAGTTCGTACCCATTGGTCCCTTAGATCCATGCACGATGTCTCAAAAATTGGTTTCACTCTGCTCAGCTCAGTAGTGTAAAAGTTGAAAAGGTCAGAGTCAGTTTTTCTCTGAAAGAAATTCTGAACTTTGTCTGGTGATGAAAATGCCATCATTCAGCCAACTGAGAGAACAGCTACCCTGGCAGGTTTTCTTAAGCTGTCAGCCTTGATCAGAAGTCAGCAGGCTCCCTACTCCTGTACAACTAAGTTCAGTTCTTGCAAAAAATTCCTTCCTTCAGATCCAAATATTTTAGTTCATTACCAGGGACAAAACATTATACACAGATGCACAAAAAAAGTTCATCTCTTTCTATCACATAAGCTAAGTGAGAAGACTTGCAATTAACTCACCTCAAGAGAGAAGCTGGGTAAACCAAAACACTCTTCCAATGAGAATTGTTCAAATGCATCTTCACATCTTTTCTTCCTTACCATTGCTATAACTACAGAGGAAAAAACATCTTTACTTACCACCATTACATTGAAATAGTATTTGCATAATTCCAAGGCACATTTTGCAAGTCCTCTCCTAGACATGATATACAACATGTGCCATTTGAGAAGGGGCCATTTGAAACGACTGGACAAGTATGTCACAAAACACAGGGAGGTTTTAATGGTAACTGATTTCAATGCAGAAGCACTGATGTCCTAAAAGGACACTAGTTTTCTATAAAGGCATGATGTTATGAGACTGAAAATCTTTTGCAGCACTGGCTTTTGTACATCATAGCTGAAAAGTGTACAAATGCTACACAGTGAAATTTAATGGAAGACACACAAGGAAAGATTTTAGCCTCGACATTTATCTTTACCAACACATGGAACCACCTTGATCTGTTTTACTGTTGATGAAAAACGAAGGTAGTGTCTATTTCACAGGAGAGGATAGGAAGTAAGAGTCAGTGTGATGGATGGTGAAAAGAAACAGAGGGCAAGAGCGAAGAAATATGAGTGTCAGGTACTGATCTCAAAGATGAGGTCTAGTCTGCTGTCAGAATGTGTCTAAATAGCTTATTAATAACAGGAGAGATGTATTGGCATTAGTGTGAAAGGAGAAGTGTACTCAGTTTGTACTGTGTTGTCAGAAGTGAGCCATCTGCATAGAGTTTATATTTGTTAGCTATAAATAGACTACGCAAGTACAAATCAAGCACAGATCAATTCCTGTGAAAATATTCACTTACTTCAAGGCATTTATCCAGCAGATAACACACCAACAATCTCTACCATCTCTATCAAATCTGTCAAATTCACTTACAGGGGGTATAGCTGCACTTCAGTGTGGCATAAAAATCCCAGAGAAGTTTTAACCTCATGAACTTTTTACAAGTAATAATTTAATTGCAAATGCTTGAAATTTATTCTTTGATTAATATTAGTCAATGGGTGAAACAAACCCCACTTTCTCCCACAGGGAAAAATGAGGGTCACCAGGGAAATTTTTTAATCTTCTGTAATGATTCTAAGTGCACCAATTTAGGATGATGTCATTTTGCCTCACCAGTTCTATTCCCATTTAACCTGTCAATCCCAACAGCAGCTCAATTTCCATCTGAGGCTGACGTGCTGGGAAAAGGAAGACCAAAATCACTTGTTGAGGTGACACTGGAGAGTTTATGTTAAGGAGAACCCCTGGAAAGTGGGGTACTTACATCTTATTCTTGCTGGCAAAGGATTGAATTAAGGGAGGCCTGCAAGACCAGAAGTACATCTGCGGGGCACCCTTGACAAGTTCAACAGCTTGCTGCTGAAATCTCTCCCTATCAATGTCAGTACGACCAGCATCTCCTGGAAAGTAACCTGATTTATTATTACATGCCAGATATTTTAATGATATTTAGGGAATGCTTCATTCAATGTTGCAGGTTGTGCTTGATTTAGGCACCTATGTTTCATCTCCAGTGACTTGCAATAAGTAAGTTTTTCTTTGATTTATTATTTATTTTCCAAATAAAATCAGTATTTGGCAATACTAATTAGTTTTGGTTCTGGAGTTTTCAGATTCCAGAGGCTTCAATAATTCAATTTGCCGATGAACAGCATACTGCCTGATAGCTACGGAAATAGGTTCTCCAATAACCTAAGGATTGTGCCTCTAGGAATAAACTAATCATTGGGTCTATTCAAATGAAATGCTACAAAGGAGCTACAGCCTGTAACCTTCCCTCGGCTCATTGTTGGTGCAATGATGAGAAGTGTACACCTACAATATTCATTCAGGTCAAAACAGCCTGGAAGTTGGGGTGGCAGCTTTAAATTTTCCAGCTTCAGCCTCAGTCTGTTCGTCTTTGTATAAAACCCTAACCTTTCAGCACAACTTCAGACAGGACTGGTTTCATGCAGAGGCCACAAGTGCCAAAGCCCGTGTGTAGGGCAGTGTTTGACTTCCATAAGGTAAGGCCTGGAGTGCACATTACCCTCTGAGCTGGGATCGGATGTTACACCCCGAGGCACAGGTCAGCATGTCCGTCATGCACAGACGAGATCGTCTGCACCTCTCGGTTGGAGAGGGATGTTATTTTCTTAAGGAGCAGGATGTTATTCCTAGAGGTCTGCCCCTTGGTAGGGTCAAGACTAATATTTTATGGTTAATGTTTATGATTAATTTTGGCTGTGGCCTTTCCTTTCAGAATTTGTATGGTGTCAGTTTAAGTTGGTAAGGGGAAAGCTTGACAAGGTTAAGGCGTGAACCGTATACTCACTTTTCCTTCCAAAGTAAATACTACAACAACAATGCACATGGGAACCAAGCAGCACATTCCTAAATCAAACCAGAAGATTCATACAGGGAACTAAAACAGAAGGGTCCAAGAGAGTGGGTTTTACCTTTTTTTTTTTTTTTTAGTCCAAAGGATACATTTTCAGAAAGATAAGATGCCTTGGGAATTAGGTCAAAACAATCCCAGGAGCAAAAAGGGCAGTTTGGCATCAGATTTCTTATGCTCACATTATTTAAAAATTAATATTGTCTTCACCCCCATTCTCTCAAAAATTCTGCTGAAGTAAGGTGACTGATTCTCAGTTGTTTAATGCTGTTTCAAGGAAAGAACATGCATCTCAATGTGATCCAAGTTTACACTGATTCTTACTTTTGGAAAATATCTCAATCAACTTTCCAACTTGGAATAGGATCTTTAGATTCACATGCAACTTGTTCTCTTTTTAAGTATGTGAACTCGGAAACTGTTTTCCCTTCATGTTTTTTATTAATGTAATAGTTTCTCAACAGGCTTGCAAGTGGATTTGGTTTTATATTTTAGAAGACACTTAAGACCAGAAGAGATGGGAAACTTCTTTTAAAATCTCAAGGTGTTTTTGCTGCAGGGACATAGCAGATGGTCGTATAGCTTGCTTTCTGTGGCAGTGTCAGCAAACAGACGGTAATGAGGAGAAAGAATTGTGATATTGTGAAAACCTCCAAAAAGATACTACTGTATGTAAGCAATAAAGACAACTTCAGAAGTGTGTGCATGAAGCAGTCTCAGAAACCCATCTTGGATTTGCATCACCATTTTGGAGTGTTGGAATGTATCATCCAAGGGCTATGGTGGGGAAGATCATTATATGAGAGTTTCTGATGATGACTTTAAATCTGGAAGAGAGGACAAAATTCTGGCCTTGGCCTTGTTTGTTACTCATTCTTAGGAAATAATTTTTGTAATCAAAGAATATATCTCACACTGTGCTTTCCTTTAAAATTCTGAGCAATTTAAAAATCTTTCAAAATCTTTAATATCACTGAACTTCAGACACTAAGGGTAGCAATGTGATCTATAATTAAAACCGTATAATGAATGCATAGTCTTTTCAGAACATTTGCATTGCACCACTGCACTTCTCAAAGACAGGATTGCTATGGCTGCTATGAATCACATATAAAATGAGCACTGTCAGCCTTCATAAACCCTTCAATGGAAATCAAAGATTCTCAAAGTAAAAAACAAAGGGGCATAACACACTTGTCTGATTCACAGTCAATCAACAGCCAAAAATACTGCTACAGATGCTGCAAGGGAGAGCAAAGGCAAGGCAAAGAAAACTTTAAAACATCACGATGTTCCCATTTTTGAGGTTAATAAGAGAAGCAAAAGATAAAGATATCGACCTCAGAATTTAAAAATGTTTCCCTTGATTCACACACATGGTCCTTTGGAGCTCAACTGTGTATGGCCATTTCTGGGTTAAGCTTTTCATGACAAGTTGATTTCAAGTTTTACTGCTCAGCTACTTATATATTTGTAAAAATCTCAATAGTTGATTTACACTGTCTTGATTAGTTATGAATCATATGGTGGAGTTTTGTGCCTGACTCAGTGACTAATTGAATCTGAAATGAAAACTTGTAAGTACTAACATAAATACTTACAAGTGTGACCAAAAATATGGCTGAGAAATTTAGAGATCAATTATTGGAGCAATTTCAAATGGCTTAATCATTTCAGTCTTGAAATTTGCAGTTTGAATAAATCTTATTATTAGAAATGAACAAATACTAGAGCTGGATAAATGCACATGAATCTAGCAATGATTTCTTAAACAGGGAGGGAGAAAGAGGAAGAAAAATTTACAAAGAGGAAACAATGCAGAAGGGAAAAAAAGAAAGAAGTCTTAGAAGTCTTATAACACACTGTGACTGAAAATATTATTCCTCACTCACCCCTCACATTCTTTTTAAGAAGCTGCAGAGGGTTTTCATGAAGGCCCAGCATGCCTAAACAAGTTTCACTCAGAAAGAATAAGTTGTAAAAGTTAAATCACCACTCATTTCTTTTGAGCCTGTCTTCAGCTGTGATCTGTGGAGCTTTAGTTTCTCTTTTCAGGCGTAGATAAAACAGTACTGTAAGACCAAACTTGAAAACGCCTAACTTTTCCCAAGTGTCTGGGAATTGCCTTTATAAGAACAGCACTTCTTCAAGCACCAGTCTGTATAGTAAATGACCTATATGCAACCCAGGAACTTCTGAAGCCATACACCTGTGCATCCACCGTCCTACAGGAAAGATTTGGCACGGTCACGAATGTGTCAAAGATTGTCCCTAAGAAGCAAAAAGCCCTAGAGCAAATAGACACAATGAAACGTAACAATTATATAGAAAGCAAAACCAAGACTTGCAAACTGTTTTCAACACTTTTTTTGATCCTTACAAAAAACCTAGCGTGCCTGGCTTTGAGGCTTGCACTTTTTTTGCATCTGGAATCCCTTGGTTTGTTGACTTAACAGTAGCGGCACTCTCAAGAGCAAGGACTGCTTTGTTTGACCTACTGTATTCATCAATATTTGCATTGCTAATTTCATTATTTTGTAAAGGACCTTGGGATTTGTCTCATGAAAGAGGTTACACATAGAAATCCCCAGTCTGCTTTGATTAAAGTTTTCTGACCAACACATCTCAAATGCTCATTTGCTTTTAAATTATTTCAGTAACTACAGTTATCCAGCTTTTACAGTTGATTTTGCACTAACTACCTGTGCTTTCCTGAACAATGCATGTATGAAAATTTCATTATAGATTGCTGAAATACAGATATTAGATCTATGACTGGATCAATTTATTTTGCCATATCAACAGACTAGCTTCTCTTAGAGATATATATGTATACACATTTTTAAAAACCATACATATGCATATATATGTATATGCATATTTATATAAAGTAATTTAAAAATTGCCTGCTTTTATTTCCAGATTTAACCCCGGAAAATGGCTGTGATACTTACAGACATGACACAATTCATCTCTGAAATTATTTAATTGTATAGATCTGATCTGCCATTTCATTAGATGCAGAAGTTTGCTTTATAGTATTTAAAATGAGTGTATCACAAATTAATTCCGTATTTATGAAGTAACATTTTCAACAGAACTGAAATACATTAACAAACAATAAATAATACTGCATCATAGAAAATAAGATTTATGTCTGATGAGAGCTTTGTGTGTTCAGAAGAGGAGCATTTTTTTTAGACCTTCAGGATTGGTCTTACAAATTTGGACTTCTGTTCAACATGTATGTTATTATTCTTGGAAATAAATTCACTTTATCTGATGTATTTTCTTCCCTGCATGTGGTATTTTTATCTCAGAATAACACAGGCACAACTCTATGGCAAATACTGCTCTTTGGCTAGATGTGGTGTGTTGCTAATAACATCCTGCATTCAAAGAAGCATAAAGTTCAGGAACTTCAGGCTCCAGCATTTCTTATGGAGGTTGGAAGGGACTTCAGGTTCTTAATGAATGAAGTTAGTTGTTAATGTGAATAAACCATCTGTCATCTGACATCCTGGCATATCAGGATGTCAAAAAAAATGCTTATGAAGTCCATCTTTTCAGCAGCACACCATTTTTTTGTCTTAGAGGATCATGAAACTAGACAGTAAATAATATGAGAAGGAGCAGAGAACAACTGTCTTTAAGCTGGATTGCTTTGCTCAGCTACTTTTAATTAAGATGATGTAACTAATTACATACTGCTTAACTGTTCAGTGTTTATCTTGATATTTCTAACATGCTCATCATTGTGGCATCTAGTATGTCTTTATGGACTCACAGAATGGTTTGGGTTGGAAGGGACCTTAAAGATGATCTCATGCCAGCCCCCCTGCCATGGGCCGGGTCACCTTGCACTAGACCAGGTTGGTTGCAATTCCTATGTGTCCCCTTCTACAGAAAATTGATTGCAAACAGTTCTTCATATTTGGTTAATGTCTGCACCTTGGTGATTTTTTTTGGCAATATAGCTTCAATTCATCTATGTAGCTGAAATCCTTGTTTAGATACTTGTCTTTTCCAGTCTTTTCCATGATGAAAAATGCAGATTTTCAACCCAAAATCCATTGATCATGCTGCTGTAGATTTGCTGAGTTTCTCCACTCTCTCTTTTAACCTGTTGTGATTTTCAAGGTCTGTCATAGAATATATTTGCCCTTAATCTCTCTTGACATGATCACTCCAACCTCTGCTTGGCTAAGGATAAGGATTTTTAAACAAATACATTAATAATGTTTCCAGAAACATCTAGAATCAAATCACAGTCTTCTGGTTTTAAATTTATGTGATGCGTGAAGCTAAAATTCCACTCAAAACTGCCTAAAATACATCTGTCTTTGGAGAGTTGCTCAGCATCCCACTGAAGATGCTTCCAGTTCCTGTAGTCCCCAAAATGGTCAGTTGCTGAATGAAATCAGCATAGTTTTCTACTGAAACTGTAATGGTTTTCTATTCTGGCAAGAGGAAAACTGGAAAAAAAATACACTAATGATAGTAAGGTTTCCTACACTATCAATATAGTTATACAAGTAACAGTAAAATCTAGATAAAATTGTAATTCAATTCATAGTTTTTTTCTTCCCCTAGAAAACAGAATACAAATATTAATGTCTGGAGACATGGATGATAGAAACCACTGAGATTCTATTTTATTATGATTTTTTGGTTAGTATGGTCTGAGTTACTGAAAAGCTTTTCAATATTATGTATCTGGAAATGTGAAATGCCAAAAGTGGGATGAGAACTAAAGGAAATCTACATCTTCAGACGTGTGCAAATTCTTTCAGATTCACCCCCCAAAAAATACCTTCAAGACATTGACTTCAGTAAGGTAGATATTCAAATTCTTTGCAGATCTGAGAAATAATGTCTTTTTTAACAAGCACACTGAACCTGGGATATTAACTGTATCAGTAAAGCAGTGTAAATAAAAGAAGTTATTTAGACAGAATTTTTCAGAGAAACCTACAGTATCCCAATAATATATTTTGCATACAAAAAAAGACAATTGAAAAAATTATCAAAAATACTGAGGAGGAAAATATAGTCTTTTATTCACAGTCAATGTCTCCTTAAGAATTTAGTTTAAAAATAAATGCTCCATTCCACTACAATAACTTTTACAAAGTCATTCATAGCACATCTTGGTTTTTGAGAAAATTATACTTTCAGATACACAGTAGAAACACACACACACACACATACACATACACATACACACAAATTTACAACGTGGAGGAGGGAAAAAGCACCTGAATCTATTTAACTTATTCTTTTAAGACATTTGTAACATATTTAATCAGGAACTATTCCAAGGAGTTTAATTCTGAAAACCAAAAAAAGCTAAACCATATTAATATTCCAGTTTTTTTTGCTTTACATATTGTAGGATGATAAATGCAAAGTTGATTTCAATTCAGAGGACAGCAAATATATAATTGCTGAGTGTATTTGCAAACATTCAAGCAAAGCCATGATTTTATTAAAGCAAATCCCATATGGACATCAGAGGCCTAAATGCTGTTATGTCTGTGAAACTTGCTAGGTACACATAGAACATTATTAACATTGCAAGAGAATTTACCATTTTGCTACATCTTCAAAGAGAAGTTAAGCAGCCAAAGAGGCCTCTCTTTTGATGGTTTTGCATCATATGGAGAGAAGAGAGGGAAACACACCAACAATAATAATGTTCAACACTGCAAATATTTAACTCAGAATTATGGGAAAGGAAAAAGAATCCAAATAGCTAAATGAAGGTTGAAAATCCTACTATAATCCTACTAAAAACACTTTCCAGTGGTCAGGCCTTGAGTTTTCACGTAATATTATTTCTCCATTTTTGCTTCCTGCAACTTCCAAATGTGGCAAAGCTTTCAGTACAGTGAGCAATAGCTAAGTACAATGGCAGGGGCAGCTTTTGTTCTTGAGGCTGATATAGCCCCCACCAAAAATAGTGTCATATACATCTGTGTTTCTTAAAGTGTACAGTTCTGCCATTCCTGGGGAACATACAGTCAGTCATCATCTGGGCATTCACAGCTTTGCTGAAAGCACCTACAAGAAACAGTGCTTTTATCAACTCTCTGTGCAGAGTCCTTATCCAGTCCCATCTGACACGAAGCATGAGTCTTCCTTTTCAAGAGGTATCACTGGTTTCAAAACCGATGCAATATGGCAAGCACAGTTCATTTGACATAGCTTTTCTGAAATCGACCCCTAAAAATCTGTTTGATTTCCCCCTCAAGTTTCTCCCTTTTCTGAGCTATATGGAGATGAATGTGTGTTGTTCAGGCTACATGCCTGATGAGCATACACACAGATTATTTCACTTGACTACAGTAGCACTCAGGCCCCCTTAGAAACTTGTCCAAGAAAAGCTGGCTTGATTGTCTGATATAATATAATCTTTTAATTAAACAAAGCCCAAACAAACCCAAGCAAACACTTGACTTCAAAAGAAAATCCACAAGGAAGATATAATGAGGTTTATATAGTTGTTTCAATGGCACGGCAACGTTTTCATTCTTTACAGCCCTTCTAAAACCCACTGGACTGTAACACAAAATAAAGAAATTAATAGAATGAGAAAAAAGTATTATTTTTATGTGGAATTAAATCAGTTTTATTTATTCACCTTCTTGTCAGATATGAAAGAAGTCTAGAATAGAACTGTGAGCTTGTTCTGATTAATTACAAAATGGTAGCCTCCCATGTAAAATCTAGAAGATACTCACACCACAAAAAATCATCCTAATAAGGAGAAAAAAAGAATTGTAAGAAGAAGAACATGGCTTTTATCCAGTTTATAGTGATTAGCTGCTATTGGCAATACACCCCCAAAACTACTTTACACCTAAGAAGTATCAGGTGCTATACAGCATCAATGTTAATATGCTGACAACTGACGCTCCAAGCTGTAGGAAGTAGTGCTATAATCTTAGATTGCTACCCAGTTTTTGCACTTTCTATAACATACTGTTTGCAGATAGTTGCTCAGGATGAGCATTTTTTCAACAACAATAGATTGTGTTTACGGCATGGCAAATGAGACAGTAAAAGTACTGAACTACAAGTTTGGCCCCTCTGAGAAGTCTAGAGAGAAAATGTACTATTTGAAGTACTCAAATGCATAGTTCAGAGACTGAAAAATTGTCTTGTGGAAGATTAAAAAAAAATTAAAGAAAATTATCAACCAGTGAACAGATGTAACAAGTCCTCTTTCTACAGTCACTTGAACTTCTATAAGGATGCCATTTGTCAGTTACCAATAGAAGTACATAAATCTCAGCCTGTCAGTACTCTTCAGGTCTTTGAGCTGACCAAATACATTATGGTTCAATGTCTATCACAAAAACATCCTAACATTCTTTGTATTATTTTTGTGCCACAGTTAACTTCTAATTGCAGTGAAGACTGTAGTCATCAGTGATGACAGAATTTGGCCCCATTATTTGGCCCTATGATACAAGTACTAGTTTATGAATAAGAGAGGCTGAGAAGGCAGATATCATTGCAGCTAAACTCATCTTACCTCTAGGAAAATATGAATGTTCCTGCCAACAACACTGGGAAACCTGAAACACAGCTGTCTGTCAGGACTCTGATGATGGATCGCTCTTTCAACAGTTTTTGTAGTCAATATTCTACTGGTCAGAGCACAGAGTAAGATAATATAAGTGATTCTGTTCATATCAAATAATCATATGATCAGTAACAGGCACAGAATGATGTTCACATACATGAATGCAGCATTTCTGAAATCTGTAGAACCTAATGAGCAGATACATACAACTCTGCAAAACTTTTGCTATTTTGGGAGAGTGTTCTAGCTTTTACCTTAATCTGGAAATATAAGTATGATCTCTTCCCCTTTTGAAAATCAACCATTGACATTATTTTCCAGACTCCCTTCCAGGAGTCCCCAGGGCAATCTATGCTCAGGGAATTCTGCAGTGTAACTCCTGAGAAACATACTGCTAGAAACTGATGGATAAAGCAAAGATGCCATGCCAACAGCTTTCTCCATCCTCCAAAAGCTCCCAGGACTCCAAAACCTTTGCAGGCAGATCATACTACAGAAAAGAAATCATGTCCCACACTGGGACAGTTCAGTACAGTTTTCCTAACAGGATTCTGAAAGATTTTATCCAGTCCCATGACCCCATAGTGTCCTCTACGGATATTTTTTACCACATGGGCCAGAGGAATACATACATAAGTAAACCTGCATGCATATATAAGCACTATCAGCCTGTATAAAAAGGCTTCTTATTAACTCAATATTAGCTTATTGAAGGTGAAATTGAGGTGAAAAAGTATGAAATGAAATTAACCAGAAACAGCTAATAAAAAAAAAGAGTGCAACCTTTAATTTAATCTGTGATGACACCTGGCAGAAGGAAATCACAAGGAATGCAATGCTGTTCCACACTGGGGAAAAGCTTATGTCACTTGATAATGTCCTCCCAGGAAGGTGGAGCACTCTGTCTCTAAGCTATTTATCAGATCAGCATTTTTACTTCACTGGTTCTTACAATATATAATCTCTTATATCCAGTGCTTAAATTTTACTAACAGGTCCTAATTTAAAAGCTTGAATTCTATGAGGTATCAAATAAAAATTTAAGTACAGCTGAAGCTTGCAAAATTTCCTAAGATAGTACTGTTTAGGTGTACCTCATCTTCAACAAGTAAAAAAAAAAAAAAAAATTAGTAACATTGTTAGGAATATTTTTAAATTGAGAAAATTGTTTAAAAGAACACACAAGAAAAGGTCTTGCATGCATTTTGAAAAAAAACTTGCAAAATCAATTATTTTTGAAGAGTTCTACCAATTTTGTTTGCACAACTTCTGAACTTCAGATCTCTAAAGTAGTTCCATAAAATTCTTATGGTTTAAACCCTTTTGAGCAGTGGAGATGTTTGGTATAGATATTAGCAGGCCATATCTAAAAGGAGAGACAGTTGTTTAAATTTGGCACTATGCTACCTGTACCTAAGGTAAAGTCTCCTGCATATGCTCAAACCTTTGACTACTAAGGAACTAGGGTTTCTACGATTCTGGGATTTCTCACTGTGCAATCCAAAATGCCAGTTTTCTCAGACCTAGCTTGGGAATCTCCAAAACAGTGTTGAATTTCAGAGCATATAAATTTGCTACCTTATTACCGTAAGATGAATCCAACAAATGTTAATTATTAATAATTTTAAATATAAATATTTATATAGAAACAGAAACTGAAGGTCACAGTTTTTGTTTTGATGCAAAAAATTGTAAGTTAAATATAAAAGTCCAATATTCAATCTATACATTTACAACCCTATGATAAAACACAAGGCAAAACAATTGCAGGGGTTAGTGACAGCAAAACACCTGGGTAGTTTTCATAGTTTAGTAAAACGTCATGAAAAAATTACTTATATTGTCAGATCTCAAAGACATTAAAAGGTCTTCCATTTTAAAATCAACAAGTAGTAATGTTGTAAATAATGCAAAGAGCACTTTGCAGATTATTATCTACTTATCTACACTGAATTCTTCCTAATAATTTGATTTATAAATCAGTACTGTATATTATTATTGTGGGTAATAAGCACCTAATGAGTAAAATGGGTTTTAATAGTCCTTTGCATTACAGTCTTTGAGAAGCTTGGCAGTAACAGAAGAAATGAAACCAAAACACAACAGAAAATTCCCCCTCTTAAGCCACATCTACTTTACAGTCACAGAAGTGACTTCTGTGAAGTGTTGAGGTATTTTAAGTTAAACAGACCAGAAAAGTGTAACTGTCTAGCTATTGCTGCTTGACTTGAGTCCACTCTTTTACTTCCTTGACAGCAATGTAGACATGTACCACAGCCTTCTGTTCCATTCCATCTTTGTAGTTTCTTTCTTTTCTCCTTCTGTCCTTTTATTCTCCCCAAACTAGGAAGCTCAAGGTAAAGTGAGGCTTCAAACTAAAGCTTAAAACATGTTTCGTGACACTTGGTGACCCCGAAGATGAGTGCTGGTTGATGCATATTTGTTATGCCTGAAGTGCCTAAATATTTCATAAATAAACAGCTTATGTGGACATATCTGTGAATATCTCCTCTGCAATACACAATTTTAGTTAAAGCCAGCAGGTGCACCATGGTGGCTTCAATCACTGTCTGAAGACACTTGTGGGTATCACTGGGGGGGAAAGTGTAATATTTAGCTGATGAATGCCATCCAGGGGTCTTAAAGTCTTGATTAAGACAATGAATCAAATAATCTAGGTAAATTCTTCCTTTCATTTAAAAATAGTTCAATTTGTAGTAGAGGATTTAAGTCATGGGTTAAGCTGGAATCAGAAACTCTGACCTGAGAGGAAAACCAATACAATTGAAAATTAGGAAGAAACAAGGTCCCTGTGCTAGATAAGTTTTTGAATCTTCTAAAAAATAGCCTTAATTCTCAAAACCTTGGCAAATTGCTAATCTGATAAAAGAATTATAAATCTGATCAAGGAATGCTTTAAATGAATAATTTTAATTTTAATCCCTTTTTATATACATTTTTCAACATTTCAAAATGAAGTCAATTTGAACTGAAAAATGAAAATTCACATTTAGAAATTTTGAAACAGGATATTTCAATAAGTTAAAACCTTTTTTCCACAATATACTTCTAATGGGAATATTCAAGACCATCCATTTTCACAAACAGTGCTGCTTTTGCTGAATAATACTTCAAGTAATACATTTCATTGAAAAACTCTCAGTCAGGTCAAATGGCAATATACACTATCTTCAAGATAGATAGAAAACTATATAAAAAATAAACACTGTTTGCTTGAACACTCATCAGAATTGCCTTGCTTGCTATTGTTCTTTGGCTTTTATAGGCATTATTGCTCCTCTTATTTATCACTAATAGTATTGGAAAGAAATGTACTTCATTTAGTTAGTGGGAGACAGGAAACAAATCTTTGAAATTTTCTTTTTCTCTGCAATGGAACTAGTCAAACTACAGATCAGATTATTTTTGCTGGCATACTGTTGACTGCTTTCATAAGAATTATACTTACACATCTGGAGTATATCTGTAGCAGGTAGAAACTCCCAAACATACAAGAGACTCTTGACTCCTTTGTTTTTATTTATGCAGGAATGAGAGAGATACCAATTTAAGAAACCTGCACTGAAATCCTAAGTTAATTTATGAATGGGTCTCCAAAACTGCTATTTTCCTTAACATAAATGTACACTGCTAGGGGTGACTTTGCCTAGGTTTCATCTCAGTCTCTCTATTGAATTTGCTGTATGATAACTGATGTCTGTTTCATGTATATTCTTTCCAGTTTCAAAGCAAAGGACTAATGCTTTTCCCTTAATAGCTTTTTGCACCTTTTTGCTTCACCTAATTTCTCTTTGTAACCAACTTCATATACCACTATCATAGAGTTTCTCTCTTGTGGACAGCAAGCAGAATCACTTTTGTGTTTTACCTTAAATTAACTTCTGGTTCCAGATTTCTCCTCCTAAGAATCCAAATCCTTAAAAAGCAGTAAAAATCTTCAAGTAATGGTGGATATTCAGTAGGGTTATTTTCAGGCTCTGCCACTTTATGGCAATGGTTATAATGTTACAGGAGGACAGCAAGACCCTGTTAATTCCTTCTGAAGGTTTATTTATTACTTTATGTATATATATATATATTTAAAACCATATATATATATATATAAAAATATATAGATGTGCTTGACACATTCTTCATACAAATATAGGGGGACAAGAGCAGGCTGCATAATGTATTTTAGAGTGAGATAAATGCTGTTAAAAAGAAAGCTTTCAATGGAATTAAAAGTCAAATAATTAATGGCAAATGCGTAACTTCATGAAGAGATATTATTGTATCTTAATGAGTAATGACGTATAAACTCATCACTTTATGGAATTGGTATCTGCAATATATACTGAAATAAAAATACACATTTTAGCATTTTTTCTTTTGAAGCTCAAAATTTAGGAAATGTTAGATTAAAACCATAAAAATAATACATTTGTTATGCCATCAATCATAAAACTAAAAAATTTGAATATTCCTTTTTATGTGCAAAATATTACTCCCATTTTAATGAATGGCATAAGCTGAAGCTTCTATAAAAATATTTATAGTAAAATACAGCATGAATCTATAATTACATTTAATAAGTTTTAGAAAGATGCGTCCAACACTTAGACACTGTAAAATTATTTCGAATCAGTCAATTTTACCTCAGTTACTGCTGAAGTAACAAAAAGTATGCTGCAATAGACCTTTGTGAACTGAATGACATATTTGCTCTCATCTACATAAAGCCCTGTAAATAACCTACAGGTTGTTAGTCATTACTTAACTCAGCATCCAAAATGCTCATTTTAGCTCTTCCATATTAATACATTATACACAGAATATTTTAATTAACCATTGACAACAAGATGCATTTTAAGCAATGTAAGGAAGAGTTACAGAAAAAAAAAAATGACTTCCCATGTAAAAACCTTCTTAGAATTCCCTCCACTGAACATACAAACCCCTCTGAAGGAACTCCAAAGTCTTTAATGGATTGTCTTGGGACAGATCAGCAAAGCAGAATTCAGTATCTAACATAAGGTGCTTCCTGGGCCATCGGTGTAGTAAAGCATCAGGCAAGGCATGAAATCACTCCACCATTTTCATTCATCTTCTTTCAGTTGGCAGTCACACTGGCTTCCTTCTGACGCAGTCTTTCTTTCTGTTAAAGAAAAAAAAGAGTTTTATTATAATTCTCGTCTATAATTTTCCATCTCCGTTCAAGTTCCCATGAGCACTTGGTCTAGAAAACGGAGAAATAAGTCACAGTTTCAGTCTTCCTTAATTAAAAAATACTTGGAGCACTCAAAGAAAGTTTACAACTTTGAAACACATTACTTACTGTGGAAAAGCTGAGTTTGCTTTCACTACATACTTTTCAAATACTGTGTATCTTTAAAAATACACATCTGTGAAGACCACTGCAGCTAGAGAAAACCAGATACATTTCAAATTCATGTGACTCTAATAGCTTCTCATGTCTGGAATGGCTTCTGCTGACATAAAGGCTCTTATTTAGCATTAGCTAGATGATCTTGCTTAATGACCTCTTTCCAGGCAAGTGTAGTCATTCATATCTCTGCTGCCTGATCTGCAACTGATATGCTCTGCTGGGAATGGAAATAATACCCTGATGCCTTCATGTACATTTCCTTCCCTTGGGCTCTTGCCTTCTAGAGTTTGAGAAATGCTTGTCTAACCTATGTGCCTTGCACACAGACAAAAAAAAGGATTTATATACAATGCAAATTATTAGACCTCTTACTGTATTGTATCAAAAACACTGGTGTACAACAAGGAATAAAATGGGGATTTAACCCCTTCTACCACTATTCCACAGACAAAACAAGATTTTTAAGGTTTTGAAAACACCAGACACTCCAGCCATTGGACAAATATATGCAGTGAGCTTCTGCACTTTGAAACATGGAAGAAAATACAAGAGACTACAGCGAAAGGGAAGAAGAAGCCACAAAAGGAGTTCTTTTTGTTATGTAAAATAGCAGAGCCATGCTTAGGCAGAATTGAACTAAATGCTAAACATAACTGTTGACTACCAAAGGGCATAAGCTTTAACATTTCTGCTGCATTCAAACTAAAAATACTACTCTCTCCAACAACAGTAGAAACCAGCCATCATTCTGAATGACAAGAACGGTGTCACAAAACCCCTTTGGAATGTCATACTGAAAACCAGATCATACCAGGCTAGCTGTAGGATTGATTTTCTTCGTTTCAACTTTCTTCTCTGCAGTTAACTTGCTCACTGATTGCTGAGCCACTTTAATTCTGAAACACAGAAAAGGAGTCATTAGATTTGATGAAATGAAAGGTATTCTGGCTCTGCTTGGTATATACTCTGTAAGAAGCCTCACCAGTAACTTTTTTTAGGCACATTAGCCCAACAAACTGCTATTTCTATTTAAAGGCACTTTAAATAAACTATCAAAAGTAGATCAAAGTACATTTTCAAATGGAGAAAATCAAAAGCAAAAGGACAGCCTGTCTGTATTGCTCCTTGAAAATGTCATCAGGAAAATGATTTCTCTGTTTTGCAGGATCTGGATTTTATGGAGTATCTTTCCCACCAAAAAAAGCTGTGCTATCAAGGCAAAAAGATCCTCCTCTGAAAAAAAAAGAGCTAGCTGGCTTAATCTGTCCTACACACAGAATATGCTATTTTAGCAGGCCATTTGCCAGGCTATATATTATATTTCCTCTGAAAACCTTGAAATGAAAGCATCTGCCAGTTTTTCGTCAATGTTTTCTATGTTGCTTTAGATGGAATTGACTGACCAGCCTCACTGATGTGGCAATAGGAGGTACAAGAGGTTCTTGTCTCAGGGTAGTTAAAGCTGTCTTGTGTACAGCTACAGACTACTCTGCCAAGAATACTGGAGAGATTAGGGGAAAGAAGAACACATCTGATTCCTCTGCTTCTTGCTTTTTGCTCTCAGGGTCTTGCATACAGAACCCTTCTTTCTGTGGGGATTTAACAAGAAGAACCCAATGAGGAATTTAATCAGGAGGAAGAGGAGAAACAGAGAATTAAAGAAAAAGGGACTTGACTCTCCTTGTACGGACTGGAAAGTGCACAGGAAATTATGTGCTAAACAGTGATAAAAAGGAAAGAAAATTCTTGGCACTCCTAATAGAGGATCTGCCCAGTGCTAAGTGCCTCTATAATACTGATGGTACATTCAGCTACTTTAAATTCTATATGCAAAATGCAAAAGGAAGGAGGTTGGGAGTGAATTTTTACAAGCAAGGAGAACTCAGCAAATCAGTTTTCAGTAATGTACACCAAGTCAGTCTTTTACTAGAAGCAACACATTTCTTGGCACTCTTGAACTGAAAAATTCTACTTTCTTCCCCTATTTAACTTTTTCCACTGGCAGAAATAATTGCTATGGCCAGTCAAAAAGTATTTAAAATACCATGTCCAGTTCAATCCACTTTTGACACACTCAATTTTTGAGGAATTTTGGAAGAAAAGCAAAAAGAAAAGTGGATTATAGCTGCAATTACTGATGTGTACTTCCTTGTTGTAACACTAGAAGCAAGCTGGATTCTTTTTAAAACACAGAACACATTCATAAGTCCATTATTGTCTTTATCAATGTTGGAAATGTTATCAGTGTCAGAAACAAAAAATTTCTTCTCTATGTATTTTAGAAGCATGTATGGGATAGTTCCTGGTGTTATCTCACTTTCCAGTGCTTAAGAAGAGGAGAAAACAGTTACAGTACTTTCAACTAAACTTACTTTCAACACTGTTTAGCTACAGTGTTGATTCAAGCTGTAACTACAGCCTCAAAAACACATGTATGAAATTATTATTCTGTACATTTTTAAAATACTGATGGTGTACTTTTAGAACTTTAATTAGTGTTCCCTGTTTCTACATGGAAACAACTACGTGACAACACACCATTCCATCCCTTTATTTTTGTTAATCTGCACAGTTTACTACTTAATGCAGGATGACTGCACCCACTGGACAGCACAGCTACAACGTTTATGCAAAGATGATGATGGATTTCAAGACAGTTTTCTTCTCAGCAGAATCATACCAAGTGATCAGCTTCTAAACTCTTCCCTACTTTGAGTACATTTTCTATCTGATCACATTCTCCTTGGTCCTAGAAGTGTTTTCAAATAGTTTTTAAATGTCTCGAGTCTACACTTTCATCCAAAGGGAGAATTACAGGGATTACAAACTTTTAGACTTAAAAAGAAAGTTGTGTCTGTCACTGATATAGGCCTAGCTCTGTGTATTTTATGGCATATTTTCACTATTTCTAGGAAACCTGGATGTTTAAAAATAGAATGAAAGATGGGAACAAACTTTAAGCAGGGCCTATTGCAAAAAGAAAAGGGGTAATGGTTTTAAATTCAAAAGTCAATTTAAATTAGGTATAAGGAAGAAGGTTTTTGCAATGAGAGTGCTGAAACAGAATCAAGCCCTGAGATGGAGGGCCACAATCTACAGCTCACAGTGACAAGGACAATTTTGGACAGAGAGCACTGCACAGGACAAAGAGACAAGAAGGGATGATAAGAGTAGCTGAACCACAGCACAAGAGACAAGGGTGACTGCACACTGGAACAGGTTGTCCAGAGGGGCTGTGGAGTCTCCCTCACTGGAAATACTCAAGAACTGTCTGGATGCAATGCTGTGCC
Source organism: Ploceus nigricollis (assembly GCA_013399945.1). Classification (NCBI taxonomy): domain Eukaryota; kingdom Metazoa; phylum Chordata; class Aves; order Passeriformes; family Ploceidae; genus Ploceus; species Ploceus nigricollis. The sequence continues at coordinate 689,799 of VXBC01010531.1, forward strand.
ATGTGCTCCAGGATGACCCTGCTTCAGCAGGGAGATTGGACCAGGTGAGCCACTGTGGTCCCTTCCAACCCGACCGATGGGCTAACTTAGCAAGCAGTCAGGAGGCCAAAACATTATGGAATGCAGGTCACTTAAGCCTTCAAATCTGACGAGCTGCAACATGGATGTGTTGAAAAGAAATGTTATTCTCCTTCAACTGTGATCAAAAGAAGTCAATGCACCTTAATGAATAAAGAAGATATGGTGTCAAACTGAGCAGTACTGCACATTAGCACACAATATGGAAAAATATTGAATTAAATTAACAAAACTATGTATTTTTAAATATGAGAACCACTTCTCCAATACTGCATATGTATCCTTACGATAATCAATGGGAATGTAATCAGCTTTTTCCTGCCACTATGTGGCAGGTGGTGTCTTCCCCTGTAAACTGGATAAAAGCCAAGCCTCAAATTAGAAATTACTAGTGAAAAATAAAGACATTATTTTTATTAAAAATTATTTTTATTTTGTACCTAGGGATGCAGAAACCTAATCTAAACATAAGCCTCTGCTTATTACGAAAAGGTTTCCTTTGTAAGGAAAATATGGAAAATATGTTTTTCCCTTACAGGAAAAGGTATTACCAAGCCAGGGACTAAATAGATAAACTGATTATCATTTTCACCTCTGCTTTCCACTCAAGTCAGACAGAAGGCAGTGTGAACTGGCACACTCCGCCCTCTGAAGTTCCCCAGTTAGGAAAACCAGAATCCCTTGTAAATGAACCAATTGCTTTTCAGATACTTATGTTCTGGCTCTGTTACTATGTGACAACACAGACCAAACTATCTAGTTCTCTCTCAGCTTCTCAATAATCTGGAAAATCCATTATTTTCGCTTCTACAGCTCCTTTCATGCAGCTAGTGGGTTATGTGGATAGCTGTGGGTTAGAAAATAACTTGGAATGACAGTTCTGTGTCACCTGAGCTTCCCATGACTAGAACTTTAAACTTGTCCCATAAAACTCTGGCATAAGGAAATGTTGTGCAAACAAAATTTCAGACATGGGTGGAAATGAACAAGCGGAGGTAGCTACAGTCAACATCAATTGTTCAATCTAGAGCCAAGCTGCATACCCAATCCAGACCCTTAACACAGCTGAACAGTGACTTCCCTTAGGACTATGAGAAATCCCCAGAGCTCAAATTCTTTTCATGTCTTAAATGCCTTTCTGCTCTCAGTCCTATTTCTGTATGCAGCTCATAAACGAAACCTCAAGTCCCAGCTCCATTTCCTGAAAACTGTTAGCCCATGAAATAAAACAGGTTAGATTTCAGCATCAAAATTTTAGAAGACAGATGTTTGTGTATTACCTGGCCTGGCAGATTATTTTACAGAGTACTTGGCTAGTTTTAAAATTAGAAGCATTATACCAGATTATGAAGTTTGAATGTTGCCACTTCTATTACTGTGTTGTACAATACAACTGCCTATCAAGCCTTCGAGCCTAAATCTTCTGGAAAGAACTTGGTCATTACTGATCAAATCTTTAGATTGCATTTAAAAGAAATGTTCACTAACTAAATTAGTAAAATACAGTAAAATGTATGTTGTCAGTGGATTTTGTCATCAAATCACAAATTGCCAATATGTTTGATATGTTTCTTTTTTTCTGGATGTACTGACAATGGTTTATCTACAAAGTTATCTACAAATAAGTGAGAAATTTCATCTATGTAGTCATAAGGAATAAGATATTTTTTGAAATTTTATTTTAGGAAAGTTGGTGCATAAGAAAAACCAATAGGAAGACAAGAGTTACAGAATAAAAATATACTTCAGTCCATCTGAGATAGCCACTGGCAAATATTTAGGAGTATATAAAGATAGCCAAAGCCTAGTGATAATCCCCAGAATGTTTTTGCAGCTGGAAACTCTCTTAATGTGTAAGTCCTTTGTAGATTTTTCTAATATAACTTTGTATTGTCACCGTTTAGAAGCAATGCAAGCTTTTACCATCTGTGACATCTTGTGACAAAGTGTTTCTGTTTTCAAGATGAAATATATAATTCTGTTCATTAAATAATGATCATGTCTTCTCCAGCTATTGAGACAAATTTTGGTTCTGTTTTTGATTTCTGAATTCTGGCCTATTTGTATGCATATTCAATCTGAAAGAGATTACTTCATCCAGTACAGTAACCATTTGAACAATCTTATCCTTGCAAGAGTCAGCAGTGAGTTAAATTAAGAGCAACAATTCTTTCCTATTTTAATGATTTCATATTTGCAGGGCAACAGGCATAAACACATTTTTATAATCTTTGTCACATTTCTTTTGCAAAATATAATCACAGTTTGTGATGAAACTCACTGCAAACTACTATTATTTCTTCTGTATTTATACTTTTTCCTTATTTCAGACTTGTCTAGGACAGCCTCTTAAAATATTTTTAATTTTAATTTATTTTAATAATTATTAATTATTTTAATAATTTTAATAATTAATATTAAATAATAATAATTTTAATAATCAATATTTTAATTTAAAAATAATTTAATGCACTTTGAATGCTTTAATTGATTTAGGGATGGGCATTCATAAATTCATGGGATGCTACACATTCATATATGTATGTATAATGGATTTAAGTTATAAATACATATTTGTTTTGGTTCTGAATTCATAGACATGCCCACTGCAAATAAAATCAGTTTAAGAAAAGGAAGTGACAGTAGAAATATCTGCAATCCACCTTGCTGTAAGTGCTTTATTGCCAGAACCTCCAAATTTTTAGTCTTCAATTCAGTTATCATCTCAAAATTTCATAAACAGAAAAAAGCATAAAAGCAGTTGATGTACCTGAATGCATACACATTGTAAATGATAAAGCTGTCAACAACAAAACTGGATTTTGGATCAAAACAGCACTGAAGAAAACGTTTCCAACATTCGGTGCCCTTACATTAAGCTATTTGTCACAGATGATGTGATTGTCAAAGCAAATTTTATTTCATTGTACTTAAATTCTGGCATTGAAGGGAAAGTAAACTGTCATCATATTCCTATCAGGCATATGGTTTGGAAAATCGTTTTCATATTAGCCCTATAGTCATTTATATATCATATATCATATCATCATATCATATCGTATCATATCATAGTATCTTATTTATCTGTAACACCGTCTTGCATTCCTAAATTATGTGCGAATTTTGTCCAGGAAAGAGACAATGACTCAATTATATTTTGCAGGCAGCTAATTTATTTTCATGGTGAGGTTAAATGCAGGGCAGCTCAGTTGAAGTGTTTGCTTTACTTCAAGAAAAAGTCTCATTGAAACCTCATTAGATTCCTACAGTTGCGTTACATTTGGGAGCCAAGTAGCTTTAGACAAAACAGGCTCTTTGCAGCTGAGACTGTCATTTAGTTAAAGACAGCACTCTTTTTCCCTGAAACTCAGAGATTTTAAAGTTGTCATTATACAATGCAATGTAGTTCGTTTGGGATATAAAATTTTAATTTTGGAATCATAGATCTTTTGACCTATTTTTACTACTATTAAGTTTAACCTAATACATTTTTAATTATTCATTTGATTAATGATAATTCTGTATATTATAATTAAATTTTTATGTGTCATATTGCTTGAGAGACAAATTACAATCCACTATTAACGTTCCTATGTAAATGTAAATAATTAGCTAATTCTTACATATTTTACGTTGGGTTTCTTCAGCTCCTGAAATTTGAAAGGGAATCCAATTGGAAATGTTCACATAATGATATCAATGCCTCCGTTTCAGAACCTTAGTTTGCAATTACTAACTTACATTGATGTTTCTTCCTCTTTAAAACTTCCTTCAAAACAAAATAAGGGTTCATGATAAAAATGTTCTCTTTCCTTTTTTTTTTTAAATTAAATTGCAACCTTTAAAAATGCACAACAAATAGTGCATCCAATTAATTAGCCAGTTAAGGAAGACAGCTGTCCATTCCTGTCATTCTAAGGTTTTTAGTTACCAGCGTGTACAATGACTCTTCCCTTGCTTTCAAACTTTTTTGGACAGCAGTTCATCAATTGTTCTATTTTGTTAAACAGGACCCTTAAATGATCAAGACTTTACAAGACATTTTCAGGTGATGAAAAAAGCTTTTCCACCATTCTAATCTATTGATTTCACTATGTCCTTCTTTTCAGTAGCACACTACAGAACAATTTAGAATTATGAAAACAGCTCTTCTGTCATCCTAATTTACTATTTACACAAGGCTCCTCATTTTAACAGCTCATCACCTTGATGAATCATCCAAATTTGAATGTAAAGGACAGTGAATTGTCCTTTTGAGACTAATGAAATTTTGTTAAAATTGAAGTGAGCTTTGAAGAACAGTCTATATGACCCAGAAAGTGTCAGCATTTAGAAATACTATAGTAATTGCTGCTCTGCATTCTACTGGTATTGCTTTACAGGAACAGGAATAAAGGCATCTGTCAGAGGAACTGATGATATATTTGTTCTGTGTTTTTATTTGTAGATTTGATTGATACAGCTATTAAAGCACAAGAAATTCTCACCTCACCTAAGTATGAAAGCACACAATGTAGCAGTCTACTTACAAAGATTTCTTGATTATTGTGTTAAGATAGTTAAGAAGCCATGTACTGTTAAAACATCAGGCATTTCAAATCGACTTGAAAGGATCATTGTGTACCATTAGCAAGGTGCTAATTACATAAAAAGGAAAGGATGTATGGTCTGGATTTTTTTTTCTTGGGCAGTTAACTTCTATCCCTTCTAACTGCTTTTGGAATAAAAATAAGTCATGATTCAGCAGAAAATATATCCCTGAGATGATCTCTATCATGACCATAGCAACATGCTTGGGACTTTTTATTTTATACAGTTTTTAACATTTGTAAAAATTTGTAAAAATGTAAAAATGTAAACCAACTTTGTGTATTGATTTAGATACAAGGAAATAAAAGATTCTTTGTAAATGTTTGCAGTTGTCAGCTTCCAAATCAATCAATAAATGATACAAAAAGCTACAACTTTCAAGTGGTTTAGTGTAAGATCTATAAAACAATGCTGACAAGGTTGATAATTGAGAATTCATAACTTCTACATCCAGTCCTTCAAAAAAATCTACCTTATATGAACCTGCAAGCCCCACTGATTTGAAGCAAAATGGAAAATATAAGTGTAAATGACTGTTCTACTTTTGCTTGTTCTTTTAAAGACATTTTAGTCTAACTCTCTGTCAATTTGGAATAAGCACCTGGATTTAAATTTTGTGCTGAAAGTAATGGTTCCATTTTTTTCCAAAGAATGACTACATCACCACTCTAGGTCTTTTCAAATGAATTGTAACATGCTGAGCATGATGAGCTTGTAGTAGAATTGCTTTTTTTGTGTAAAAGACTTTAAGTTTCTTTAAGAAAATCAAGAAAATAATTGAAGGTTTTAGGTTTTTGGGTTCTTTTACTCTAACTAATAAAATCAGGAGACTGTTGTGAGATCTAGCGGCAAGTAGTTTGATGTCCTCAGCAGGACACCAAAACTCAGAAGTAGTGCTGTAAATTCAGTGTGGGGCTTTGACACTATGCTAAGTGTGGCCTGAATCTCTGGGGCTTCCCTTTGATGCAAGTGCAGTATATTAACTGGAAAAGCATTCACTTTTATTTGTCTGTACTGTCTGCGACAGCAATATCGCCTCATTTAGGCTAGTTCAACATGAAAATGCACAGAGAAGCAATCTGTTATAAATTAGCACAGCTCTCCTTTCATTTTACTAGCTAGTAATTGGAAGGGGTTACAAAAGTGTAATTTATCAGATTATATGTGTTTATCTTTTTGTGGGGACAGCATGCCTTTGGTGAATTTTCCTACGCACCCTGAGGGAATAATCTTTCCTTGATGTCCATTAGGTCTGAAAGAAAACAATGACGCCTGTGAAATATAGGAGTATAATTTGTTGGGTTTGAGAAGCAGCAGTTTCCCAGACATCTAAAATGGTATTAATGACTTTATTAGAACCTTACCGTTCCTTGGAAATGCTTTTGCTCTCTCGTTTCCAAATGGTCTTGAAGTCACTGCAGAATTCATACCACACCGTGAAAACGTAGTTTGGTGTGATCTCCTTCTCACCAGGCTTTGGCTTTATCCCAAAGTATCCCACTGTTTCTTCAAAGCTGCAAAGGAGGGGGAAAGAAAAGAAAGCAGTCAATGCATAAGCCCACTGGGTAAACAGTTTCTCTGATTCAGTAGTCAAGGCTGGTAATTACCATAACTTCTCCTTACCCTTGGAAATTACAGCAGCAATTCACACTAAGTATAACTAACTTTCCAACATCCACCTCTTTTCCAGGAGGATAACTTACAGATGCACGAGCCACCACAGAGATCTGTCATGCTGGCAAATCATGGGTGTTCAATTATAATGACAAAAACTTAACTTCTTGCCTTACAGGAAATGCTGTAACATATTTATTTATTTTATTCTGCTGCACTCCATGAAGATCCTATTCTCCCATTTATCTTTACTGAAGGACTCTGGAAGAGTCACATACCAAGTCAGTAAAAAATCTCTGTTTGGTTGAAGAAGGGAGAATCCCAATTCTCCCTAGTATTTAGGGAGAATTGGGAGTAGCAACAACGAAGCCACAGACAGTGCCAATTGTAATTTTGCAGAAGTTTTACTGAAAATAATCTCCTTCCACATGTGTCAATAAACAATTAATTTTACAAAAATACATTGCCAGTATTTTAATGCTTTTAAAAAGATTTTATAATGTGGCTGTTACTGAATTGCTATACAGCTGGATATTTCTAAAGTATTCTCTTAGTACAGACAATACTTCCAAGAGCATTTTAACTTAATGTGCATTTTTAACCTTTATGACATTGCTTTTTATACATAAAATGGAACAACCCACATGACCAGGTACTTAAAGGTAACAACATATTCTAAAATAAGAAATATTTCTTGCAATAATAATTTTATTTAATCAGAAGAAAGATATATTCTTTAGAGTTGTGTATAGGTTCTAAACCTAAACACAGGAGATGTAAACCTTGAAAATAAAATAAATAATTTTGAAGACCTGTAAGGAGTCTCCAGCCATTCAACACTTGTTACATGAACCATGGATGTAGCTTTGGCATCTTTCTTCATTTATATTTGCATTTGCATAGTTCACATTGCATGTTTTCATACAGAAATAGCAAGGTTAGGCACAAGGTTTTTTGACTTAGTTTGTAATTAAAGCTCTTTAGCTAGGCTTGAAGAATATAAAGTATCCATCAAAAACTATAGAAGTTATCCATCCAAAATAAAGCAATACATACCCCAGCTACTACACAATGAAGCTTGGATTTTAGCCACATGAGCCAATATGCTCTGGGGTTTTTTTTTAAAGACAGAAACCATGCTGTACAATATCCCATATTGTTTAAGGTAAGCTATTAAAATAGTAGGATTTTTTAATCCTCATATGTGATAAACTTTTACATTTCTTACTAGGTTTTGCATGAAACATTTAACTATATTTCAAGTTAATTGATGTTCCATATTTAAAGAATCAGAATGAAATATGTGTATATAAGGCTATAACATTCAGAATTAATGGGTCTTGCAGTGACACTATGAGGAGAAAAATAAATAAATAAGTAAATAAACAAATAGATCAACAACAGCTTTAAATATATATTTAAAACATTTAATATAACAGCCATAAATATATAAACTTTTAGAGTTTGAAAACGTTTTGGTTTTCAAACTCTAAAAATACTAAAATACCTTAGTCATAATTACATGCCATTATAAAGCCACTTATGTTTATTGGGCAATGTAATTTGCATTACATTCACTTGGGTGGGCCAAATACTCCTCAGCTGTTCATAGCACTTTCACTGGGATAGCTTAGCCAAAAGCAGCAAGAACAGAGACTCTTCTCAGGTTTGCTTCATGTAACGCAGTCCCAGATACATCGTCCACTCTTCTACCTAACAGAACCCTTCACCATCCCAGCTGCAGCATACAGAGGTGGGATCCTGAAATCCTGCACTGTCTCTCTCTGCCTTCATCCTGACACTTTGCATCCTCTCTTCCTTTCTTCATCAGCCCCCAGTAGCACTGCTTTGCTTTCAGCCACCTTAATCTGGCTTCCTGGGCTACTTTCTGCCTTTATAAAGTAGTCATTTAAAATACTGAATATTCAGCTAGCAATTAAAAAGTCCAAACTCTGTGTTGGACAACTAATTCCCTAAGTCAACTTCAAATGGGGTGCAGCTCCACACCCTGGAGAGTCTATTCTACTCTAGAAAGGCTACAAAGCAGGTAGGATATGAAGGAGCCTTGTGCCAAGGAAGTTAGGTTTGTAGCTAAGTAGAGCCAGTCAGAGACTTGAAATGAGGAGGTAAAGCCCCAGCTGCCATCAGCCAGTTCAGCCAATATTTAGGCAGCTTCTGCAAGCAGATGGGAGCAGTTCACCTAAGAACTGCATTTGGGAAGTCCCTCTTCCTTGACTGCCTGGGAAAACTAACTGAGGTGTCTCAGGTGGAATGAATATGGTCTGAGAAAAGTACAATTAAAATCCAAATTACCACAGATCTGCCTTCAGTGACCAGGAAGAAAAAATATTGATAGGAAGTTAAAAATTAATTTACCCCCGTTTATTTATAGCAGGTGCATAGCTAAAATGGATGTTTCACAAAACTACAATTTGGTAAACAAAATGTATTAGTAAAATCAACTTATTGAATATTTTACTATCCATCTATAAATCAATTAATCTCACTTTTCCCATACTTTGACTCCTTTGGCCTAAGTGAGGCACAAATATTCAAGCAATAAAAACACTGGGATTTCAATGACTTCTTAGGCTACTGAGTGCTGCATGTAAGTGCTGAAAATGTTCAGTGATGATGAAATACATTTTTATGTCATAAAGTAGTTAATCAGTTATTTATCTTTTCTGTAAAACCCTCATTCAGTTCAGTGCTGATAATTATTAAAACCTCAAACACAGTACACTGTTTGGATAAAAACACAAATGAAGTTTTTCCTGGAAGATTACATAAGAGTTTTTCAGGAAACATATTACTTCTTTGAAATACAGATCCTTTTTGCTACTTAATGTAATTCCTAAGTTCAATAATATCTTTGATCAAAATAAACTGTTAAAAAACACTAGCAAAAATCTTACCATTTTTGAGCATTTTCCAAACTGTTCTCTTCTTTTTTCCGTTCTTCTTTAGCTGCCAATGAGAAACATTTTAAAGGTATAAATTACTGTCTTACTAAACCCCACAGATTAAATATCTTTTATTTTCAAAACCGCACAGTTTGTATACTAAGTATAATGAAAGTGGGAAACACTTGCTAATTTTCAATTTTTACTTATTTCTTGTATACAATGAATGTTTCTACTGTATCAATAAAGTTGATTGGATTTGAAAAGTAATTTAAAATCCATATTATAATATATAGTGTTAGGCATTAATTGAATAAAATATAAATAATTAAACTTCACTTTCAGATGTTTTAAAAAGAAAATAATTTAAGTTGCATTTGTTTCTTTATTGTTGCAGGCCATAACCTACAAATTTAAATGTGTTTCTGCAGCATAAATTATTGGAAGTTCAATTGGAATTGAACAGGTACCAAACATAGTTAACACCAACTGTTCCACAGAGCTATCACATTTTGTTCTGGAAGCTGGAAAGTGAAAACACATGTAGTAGGTTTTAAATGTATGCCATGTACATTATTTTTTTTGAAAAATCAGCCAAGAGTTTGAAATATGGTTAGTGAATCTGAGCCCCTCTATTACAGAATGCTCACATGAACTACTTAAAAGGATTTGATTTTCAAAAGATAGGCATTCTCTACTACTGAAAATGTTTCCTGACATGGATACTCAGAGCAAAACAAGTTTTTGTTGATCAAGTCATCTGCATACAGAAGAGCAAGTTCAGCTCCAGCAGAATACCACATATATAAAATAATAATACTGTGGAAAAGTTATTCCTCCTTCATATTAAAATAATCCTGCAAATGGTAATGTTTATATAAACAGAATTCAGACACTTTTTTATACAATGATAAAGAACTTCATCTTTTTGCATCTCAGTCTACAGGAGTGCCTGGTTGAAATACAGTTACAAACTGAGTTCACAGATAAGGCCATTGTGAAACTGGTCCTGAATGACTGCATTTCATTATAAGGCTACTGACAAAGAGGTTTGTACTATGATAGTTTAAAGTGAAAATAAAAATTGATTGCTTCAGCACATTTGCTGTTAACAAAAAAAGTTAATTTCAACTCATATGTTTCTCTACACTGGGTAAGTGTGTTGGAGATATTTATTCCTGTTATTTCAATGTGGCCAATAGACAGAAACAATGTTGTGTGCCCTTTGCAAGGAAAGCAATTAATTCTATATAATTAGGTTCTCCACCTCAAACCTTAGTGGTAAGACTGCTGCAAGTGAAATATATATGGCAGCTCTGATTTATTGCATTCATCTCAGGATCCCAAGAATTTGCCTAAAGTTAACCCAATATACTTAATTCTTTATTTTAATTTTATACCATCAAAAGTAGAAAACATAGGTTGGAATTCTACTGATTAATAATGATATAAAATTAACTACACAAGCTGAACTATGTATAAAATTGTACAATTCATTATTACATTAACAATTTACTTCTGGTTTTTGAGGAGATGTAAAATTAAGTAAGGCAAATTTCCCAACATAGCTACATTCCCAACTACAACAGAAACAGTATCTCAGGTCCCTACACATGAAACACAATAATTAACGAGGACAACATTTTTATACATTTATAGTTAGGTGGCAAGACCTGATTTATTGTTTTTAACCTTGCAAGAACAGGATAAGGAAAGATAGTGGAAAGAAGTTTTAATTTTTTATACAAAGTAAAAAAAAAGGTGTGACTTTTAGGAAGAAACACACACAGGAATTGTTTAAAAGCATTTTTTTGAAATTTAGATGTTGAGACTTGTTAAGAAAATAAATGAACAACTCCATATAACAAATTCTGTAATGTGTAAGACAAGAAACTAGAGCAATTCTCTTATCTTCTATAAAACTTGTAACTAATTTTCCACTCAAAATCTGAAACATCCTGCCTTTTTCTCCCCCTCCACAACCTGCAATGACTAGCACAATCAATGCTGTCAGTACATGTTTCCATGAAACAATTGAATTTCCTCAGCACAGTCTTCAAAGCCCCATAGTCAAGATATCAATCCTTGTCTTTATTTGTGGAGTTATTGAAGGCAATTCAAATGAATTACATAAGTGAAAGAACTTATTTATTTTTATTTCTCTAGCAACACCATATTTGCTTGCATAGGATTTGCTTTTTGCAGAAGTGGAATGACATAATCCTTTCACCCTTAGACCATATGTTTGATTTCAGTTTCATCAAGTTAAGAATATATTAACAGCCATATCAGACTGGCACAGGGATTCATCCAGCCTAATATCCTGCCCCTGGCAGGCACTGAAACAGGTGCTCAGTTAGAACTATGGACCAGGACAAAGACACTTCTCTGAGTGAACTCTCTGCCTCTGAGATTCTGTAGCTCATACAAAATGTTTTCTGCATTGAATGGCATTGTAATGTAATCCTCAATGGATTCTCCTTCAAGAACTTGCTCATTCTTTGCTCAAACTTTTATAAGCTTTTTAACTTCCACAACCTGCTGTGGCAAGTGTTCTATAGCCCAACTATAAACAGCATATTTTGTTTATTTTTAAAGGGACACCTGGTATCACTCTTGCATCAGAGAAAACCTGACTGCAGGGAACACTGAAATATGGTGTCTATTGGCATGAGCTTTTTGATTAGGATGCTTTTGAAGCAAATTTCCTCAGTATTCCCCATTCATTGACTATTGATTTGGTTTGCAGGTAGGTTTTGGTGTTTGTAAACTGATTTCCATTAGGAGGAAACTAAAGAGGAAGCTCCACAGCAAATGCACTGCAATATTTAATAGGGACAAAAGGACCAAAGTAACATTTGGGCCTTCAGACGTCTTTGAACACATGAGCTGGATGATCTTATCAATTTGCCTTATGTATCAGATATTTGTGATGATTTCCTTTTAATGAAATACAGAAGTCAGCAAGAAGATTCACAATCCTCTAACAGTTTAAAAAGTGAAGTAGTATTAGAGTGAAATGGTAACAAAATCCTCCAACTTATTCTTTCTACATATTCTACTTTTTGAGGATGGAAGAGTACATGAAACACTAGACTGAAAATGAGAGATTACCAGAAAATATTTATTTTTAACAGGTCTAATGTATGCACAGCAATTTCCAGTTACAACAGAACCAATACCTCTTCATGCATCAGGCTACTATGAAATACATCTCCAAAGAACAAAGGAAAGAAAATACTGGATACCAGCACAGACTGAAAATTGAGAAGGTCAGTAACTAACAGAGGCAAGCAGAGAATGAAAAATCTCAGTTACTTCTGCCCCTCTAGTGAAAATTTTAACACTCATGGAGTCTGACTGGATAAATTTTCTGTTACTTCTCTCAGACCCTAAATATATGAACCCACATAAGAAAGATAATTCACTGAAGTGTATTGATTTAGTTGGACACATTACAGCTTTTCTTTTATTTTTTAGTATTTTACTACTTTCATAATTGAAAGATCTGATGCATGAAGTTTTTACAAATTTTCTAAGCATTTTGGAGCATTTCCACAATTACAAGAAAATGGCAACAACTAGCCATCAGGATGGAGATATCAGAACTCTTAATTTTATATTCCAAGGCCAAGTTCCTGTGATTCATATATATGTGCTTCAAGACCTTTAAGAGACTGCTTTGTAAATGGTAGTGTTTTCTGCATAAGAAAAACACCACCCTAAAACAAGGTATTTGATTTTTTTTTCCCTTGAGGAGGGAGATATGTCTTTTCTGACTCATGTCTTCCAATCAATCACAGTTAAGATTAAGACAGAATTTATAATAAGACATAGACAAAAAAAACCCCAACCAAAACTCAAACTTAAAAGTAAACAACAAAACCCCTACTGACATTCCTCTTGGAACTTTATAAAGCCTGGACAGAGACTGTTAAAACACTGACAAAAGGTTGTTATGACATTTCTAGTCTCATGGGAACCCACCTTCCTCATTAGTCAAAACTAAAACCTCTTAGGTAGGCATGTTGAAATGTAGCCAAAACATGAACCCCATCCTAGAAACATACTAACCCTTGATTTAAGGGCTGAGGAAGAAAAGTATACCCCCAAGAGGTTCAACTGGGTTATCTTTTCCCAAAGTGAGGAAAGTCACGTTCTATGACACTATCAAGTTAGGAGAACAAACGACAATTGACCATATTTTCTCGGTCTTTGTAAAGCATTAACCATGCTTTGAAAGCATTATCACCATTTGAAAACAAAGATCCAAATCTCTTAGATACTATCATTGGTGATATACTTGGGTATCAGAAGCTGAACCCAGAAGGCTCCCAGGCTAGAAGTGCAGTAGATCTATTTCCACCCTCAAGTACAATTGTCATGCAAGAGATTGTTTAATATTAAATTAAACAATTATTAAATTGTTTAATAACCCTGTTTAATCAGGGGCTTTGGAGAGCGGAAGAAAAACCTCAAAGGTGTCCTAGGTGGGCAAAATGACTACAGAGGACCATCAAAAGCTCTACAGTTATAAAGTTTTTCTGTTTCTGAACAAAATTCTTGACATGTTCAAACTATTAGCATACTACACTATAGTAGTACTACAACCAGCAGGATTAGAGTGGGATAAAAAGAAGCCTTCTTTGGTTTTGATTTCAACAGATCTGTTAACACTGAAAATTTTTGAACAGATTTAATTTTTAGGAAATCCTTTACTCAAGCCATATTGGCCTAGAAGTAGCATCATGGAAAACAAAATTTTCATAGGGATACACTTGCTAGCACATGGCATTTCTTTGAGCTGCAAAGAACTACCACGAGCAATCTAAACCCCTTCCCAAGGGTTGCTATTTTAGAATCATCATCATGGGGCCAGTAGCTATGCACCCCATATCCACTCACTCACTTTTCCCCCTTCCCCTTCAGTCAGATAGAGGAGACAATAGGAAGAGCAAAAGTAAGAAAAACTTATGGGTCAAGATAAACACAGTTCAATACATGAAGAGAGGGGGAAGAAAAAACTGAAGTGATGCAAGGCAGAGTGAGGCCTCGCCATTTTTGGAGCAATTCTACCCCCGCCAAAATCCTTTCCTCTCCTTCTTCATTGCTGAGCATGACATTACATGCATGGAATGCTGAGTTTGAGTCAGCTATCCAGGTTGTGATCCATTCCAACTCTTGCCCACACTGGCCTATCACTGAGGGGACAGAGTGGGACAAAGAGAACACCCTAACAATGTGCAAGTGCTGCTCAACAATAGCCAAAACAGTTCTGTACTATCAACACTGTTTTAGCCACAAATCTAAACCACATCCCACACTAGCTGATATAAAGAATATTAACTCCATCCCAGCTGGACCCAGTACAACAGCACACAGCCATACAGAGTAATCATACTGCCATGGAGATGAATCCTAAGATTTAGACAAATTGGATAATTTGGCTGTTTAAATACATAATAATCAAGACTATAGCAATTTTTAAAATTATAGTAAAGGTGTCCAACAACTTGATCCAGAATGTTAAACAATCTGTAGTTTTCAATGCAGTATGAAGCTTTATTGTTCTTGCTGATGATAGCAAAGCCAACAGCATGTAGCTAACAATTCATAAAAGTTTTCATAAGTATCATCAACACCCATTTAATCTTTTTATTCTTAGTATAATCACACTGTCTAGAAAAAGACTGGGCTCTACATAAAAGGCCATGAATAGAACACATTACAAATGTTATAAAATAATTTGTATTATATAACATGTGAAATTGTATTTTAATACCTGACACTGCTAGAATCTGCTTTCTTGAAATGTCAGTTTTAAAGGAATGGAAATAAAATTAATAGCATCTTTTAAACAAATTAAAAAATACCAAGTGCAAATAAATAAGTATGAATGCATATGAATGCAAAAGAATGTAGAATCAGAAAACAGATTGTCTTAATTTAAAAATTTTTTTTTCATTATCACCCTGGAATATATTGTTTTTTAAAAACATGGATTGACTAACAAGGGTGAGTCTGGGTGCTCAGTATGAAAATTGGGGCCTTGGAATTGTTAAAGACGTGGAAAATAATTTTCTAATCTAGTGTTATAAGCTACTAGGATGAAGTTTTCCATTTCATACAGATTGAACTTAATTTTAGAACTGTTTTACTTTTTGAAAACATAATAAAGAATTTAGCAGCAGAGGTTATAGAAGTCCTCAGAAATTAGGTACTCACACTAAAAAAGAATTTTGCAGTTTCAGATATTTATACTTTCAATTCTAATTATTGAGCAGGTTTTCTCTATAATCTTAAATTTTTCACAAGTTATGATGTTTCAAAAATTCTAAAGGAGCTGTGTATCCCGATCTAGGAAGAGATCAAGAAATATTTATTTGTCTAGAGCTATACATAAAACCTGAATTTTCTCCTACTTCTACATTTTTATATTGACTTACTTGTAATATAACCCTATATCTTTTGTTTAGAACTAAATTAAAAATAATACTGTTTTAATTTTTTTATTTAATTACTTTTAATTTAGTTCTAAACAAAAGAATTCTTATTACTTAGTTGATTTCATATATAAACATAGCAAACTTGAGAGAATACATCCAGTGTAAAACATTTTCTGTTTTTTTTGTTGTTGTACTGTATTAAATTTCAAATTTGAATATGACTGCAAGTTATTTCACATGGCTGCAGTCCACCATTCTCACGCTGGTGGTTTTTTGCATTATAAAAATGTTGCACTTCAGAAATAATGAAAAAAACTTATATGTTCTACACACAACTTCCTAGGAAACAATTTTCTAATACTTATTACTTGATAAACTGTCTTTAGCCAGTTACTAACTTCTAATTCTTAGGCTTTATGAATTCATGGAATTCAACAGACAGCCTCGGAATTCTACTATGTATTTGACTGTATGACTAATATAGTTTTCTATAACAATGCAAAAAATCCCCATATAAAACAGTCCCATGCCCATGAAGAGATTTTTCTCCTATGCTGTCAGTTAAACAAGAAGGTCTGGGAGAATGGAATCAATGAAACTTGGGTCTACTGCAGGTCTGTACTTTAGTTAGTTCCCAGATGGATTCATTAATGTTTAATTAAGGGGTGAGTTCATGATACAGCCTTGCTCTCCCTGGAAGGCTAATAGGGTCACTCTTGTCTATTTAGCCACGTATTTTTATTGAGATTTTAAGAGCTTAGTATCTCAGGATCTCTAACCTTGTCACATTTGGTCAAAATTGGACAATGCATTAAAAATCATTGGCAGGGGAATAATCAACAAGCAGTGTGATCACATGAGCCTTCTTTCTTTTATCTCTTCTTTAAATTAAAATATATCACATTTTTAACACTGAATTTGGCTATGCAATTTTTTTTGACAGTTTAAATACTGGTATAGACTTCTTAAATCCTTTCAAAACAATCTTCAGAACACTTGCTGCCATGAGGTCTTAATCATCCTTCCCTGAAACAGTTCTCACAAGTTTATTTTCCTCTGCAGTGGTGCAAAGTTTTCTTTTAACTAAGAAACCCACATTCAATGATATGAATGTATAAATGCTCCTACAGCACAAAGAGTCTCTGTGCAGTCTTGGAAAGCTTCTTAACAAACAAGTATCCCACAGGTTATCAGGAATATAAGTTGTCAACCTGTATCTCAGATATGTGTGAAAAAAACCTAATGTTTACCATATAGAAATTGTTAGATTCAGTATTTTTAATGTTATGAAAACATAACGAATTACAGACACTTGCACACACAGAGAGACACACAATACCAGCAGAACATGCTCAAGCAACACATTCAAGAAAGTGTTTATTATCATAGGTAATAAAAAACCTAGGAAATTATGTTTTCTTTTAAAAGTGATAATGCTGTCTATAAATGTGCCAGAACAAAGTGTTGAAGGTCATTTTACCAGAACATTAAAACTAACCATGAAGAAAAAAAAGTTGTATTTATTTTCGTAAATTCTTTTATTTCCTAAAAATGTATATTTCTTAGTATGATGCTTCTATTGTACTTTGTGAAAGAAGATTTTTAAACTAAAAGAAAATCAGCTTCCATAGAAAAGAGTAATTTTTCATTAAAACTAGAACTAACATTAGTCTTATTTTCCTGTATTCTGGAGGCATTAACTACAAAACAAGAGTTAGCATTACATTTTTCAATTTTATTCATTCAATTAAATTATTTGAAACTCCATTCTGTTAAAATGTAACCACGACATTAATCTCACATTCTCCCACACTTGGTGTTCCAGATAATAACTATTTTTTAAAGCATGTTAGTACTTAGCACCAGAGAGATACATTTTCTATTTCTACTTTCTTTCTAAGAAACTCCTATAATGTTGTGTTTTAATTTCAAGATTAATCTCTGACTAAACGTATCTGAACAGTTTTACGGAACTGAAAAATTAGTTCTAATCCTTTCAAACAGAACAAGGTTAAATCTAATCTGTTCTGTGTCTGGGAAAACTAACTATCCAGATTATCTGTAACTACAATCTCTTTTTGTAAGCGGAAGTAAAAATTTTGAAGATTGACCCATTCTTATACCAAGAACAATATTTTTAAATAGTGGAATGATTATTGAAATGCATCAAGAAGCGGTTCATCTCAAAAAAAAAAAAAAAGAGTACTATTGAGGAAAAAAATTAATTTGATGGTGAACCAACTGCTAAACTGTTGGGTAAAGAATGAATAATTATACAAATATAATAAAACTAATTTCAGAAAAGCTGTGTGAAATTTGCGCCCCAAAAAGTTTGAGGAGAGAAAATCCACAGCAATGCCTCCTCTGTGGAATGATAACAATGATTTATGAAGCTCAAGTTATTTCTGCTGATTGAGCTCAGTCAAGACTGGTTTCACGTGACCAGCTAAAGTACAGAAATCTGTGATGTGTAGTGGCCCCACACGTTTGAACACACTAGGACATGCTCTTCTAGGTGATCCAAATGTTGGGGGTGGGGGGTTAAAAGCTGCTGCTTTGTTTTCCCTACATTTTCCCCTCATTAGGATACACTCTGCAAAGTTAGTCACTTCTGGTGGTCGGGAGCAAAGTCTCATTGTAAATGCACAGCAGGATAGTGGCAAAGCTGAGATTAATTCTCCATAGATTTATATAGACCTTTCTCACTGTTGATTGCTTGTACTGTTTCAAAGGTGCATACGTTGCCTTTTTTTATTGCTGGTTACTGACTTTATTCCAGCATATGGTGGTTGGCGCCATGACACAAAGTGAACATTTTATACTAGAATTAAAGTGGATATTTGACAGTTTCTGTCAGAAAGTTCAGAGCAAAGAATTTGTGAGACAAGATTTATTGCATATTTTATATGGGACACATCTGTTTCTTTGCTATGTTTCTCTTTAAAAAGAAAAATAGCAATGAAGTTTCTTTAAGAAACAAAGGCTGTCAATAAAAAGCATGAACAGAAAAACTACATTATTGAGAATGAATTTAATCATTTTGACCTTCTAAAAATGTGTTGCTTGGAAGTACGACAATCACTTTTCCCTTTTTGCTCAGCCCTATAGACTATAGATTTTCAAATACACAGCTA
Source organism: Ploceus nigricollis (assembly GCA_013399945.1). Lineage (NCBI taxonomy): Eukaryota > Metazoa > Chordata > Aves > Passeriformes > Ploceidae > Ploceus > Ploceus nigricollis. The sequence goes on from VXBC01010531.1 coordinate 708,564, forward strand.
CCCATATTTAAGGGTAAATAAAATAAAAATTAAAATCAAATTAAATCTAAGTGTTTATATTCGATATTCACATTTAAAAGCAAGGTGAAATATTAAGGTAGATTTTGCCTATTTTTTTAGGATCTGTAGCTGCATTTTAATGATATGAAATGTGTTAAATAAACACTCCTTTTTCTGAAAATGTCTTTTTGAACTATAGATCGATTGTAAGAAGATTTACAGCAAACTTACCCACATTTATCTATTAGTATCACTAAATTTGATATAGTTTGGCCTCTGAAGTTTAATTTAGTCTTTTTAACACCTGAATCAAAACTGAATTTGAAGAACATCTAGCAGGATCTTGTTTAAGAAAAAAATTTGTATGCATTAAACAAGAAAGTAAAAATCTTTCAATAAAATTCTAAATTTTTAACCGACAGCAGTACTGTTCATAAAGATTCCTATTTAGTGTAAAACCCTAAGACTCAGCTTGAGAAACACGAAGTTTAAATAGGTAGAATTAAACAAGAACAAAAATAAAGAAAATATATTGCTCTAAAATCACATACGCTTTTATGAAAAGCCATGGGTGTCTTATTACTTCTAATTAAAGAGAACAACAATAAAAAAATCCCTTCTGTTGAAATACATAAATTTTAAACAAATAGTTATGACAAATAGGTAAAAATACTTATAGGCACAATACTTTTTTAAACAAAAATATTGTAATTTCCTCTACAAAATAACAAATATTTGTCAAATTATCTCATACTTCCAGTGCATTAATTTTTGTTTTTAACTCAAAGATTTTCTAGAAATTCAATTTACGTAGGAAAATTTATCTAGCTACTAGTTTGAAAAGCCTGTAATTTGAAATAAAGTGTAAAAAAGAGGCAAACTTAGACCTGGAGTATTTCTCCTTCTTACCATAAATAAAATACAGGATACTAACATTAAAAAACATTTTGTTATGATTCTTTTTAATGATATTTCTACAAGAAACACCAAACTGCATTCAAATACAAGGCACTGATATTTTTCTGAGCTTGTCTTCCTTGTGATAAACACATAGAAGACTGTATTTGAAAATAGGATCTCTCAATTTCTAAATAAAAACCTGCAAACCTACTATTCTCCTTATGGGGAGATCTTGGGAAAAGTAAACCATGTGTGATACGTGAGTCAGGTCGTTCAATTCATTCCTTAAAAGTACTCCGATATCACCATGATGAGAAAAATGAAAGTGTATTTAAAAAAAAATTATGTTAGCCTCATTTAAGACTGGGAAAATAACAAGAGTTTTTACTGAATCTACCTGATCTATTTTGTTGTTTTACAGCTTGCTTATTTTCTATTGACTCTATGCTGGGAGCACAGAATTTTTTCTCTGCAGTGTATATATACACATTTTTAAATGTTTATGTTTATTCTCATATAAAAGGAAAGAAGAGGATATAAGTATTGGATAACAAGACCAGGGAATGCGAGTGCACCAGCTCAGCACATCACTGCAGACTTTGTGCTTGCTGTACACCTCTAGGCACTTATTATTACCTTTGTGTTTATGAGATACCTCCTATCTCTTGGAAATGGCTTTTACTCAATAATAGCAGTAGATCTGTGGAAAAGGCAATCCCAACTTTCCCATTAGCAGAAGAGTTAAATATAATTGTAGTCATACTTAAAGCTTTGACTACCATTTTGATTTGATATTGTCTATTAAACCACACAAACACTATTTCTGAGAAAGATAATTAACAAAAATAATTTGCATTTCAATTCTTACGCTTTAATAAAACAGTCATAATGAGCTTAATTCCTCTTAGTTTTTTTTTTCTCTGTTAAAACAAGAAAGTCTTGAATCTTAAATTTTTTTTAAAAAGTTAATAAATCATACGCAGATGAAAGTAATAACATACTTTGGAATTTGGTTCATCTGCATCTATAACCACAGAATATTCTTCCTATTGAGTATTTAAAAGGGCAACTTATTTTAAAAAAATTTCAGAAATTTGGAAAGAAATTTTAAGTCCTGAGAAAATTTACTTCATTCACGACAAAACCAAGCCAGTATCAAATTACATTACAATGAAAAATGACTGGAATTGAAAAGGAAGAACAGTCAAGGGAGAACAGTCACAGTTCCCCTACCATTATTTCAAATAGACATCATAGAATTAGCTCTCCTAATCAAACCCGGGGATTCTCTGTTCTAGGAACTGCCCAATTACATGTAAGAAAAGAATTCCTGAAGTGTAAAGCTTAATAATCTTTAACATATGCCCTATCCAATTCCACTTCAAATCAATGATGGGTCAAGCCCTTTGTGTAAAACTGAAGTTAAGGAAACACACTCTAAACACTTACTGATAAACTGTACTGATAACTCCATAGATAATCAAATTAAACACATTTTATAGAGCAGTTTTTCCTTTTAGCATTATACTCTTTAATGTTTGAAGATTTCTGCTTGGCCATAGAAGATACACTGTTGTGTCTAGTCACGTGTCTCTGCTTGTCCTAGGGCATCAGCAACCTCTGTAATACCACATTCTGTTCCAGAGATGGCAACACTTGGTGGAGGGAACTTTCAGACTGTAAGACATTCCCAAAATGAAAGACTTCATATACATGCTTTGTACAAACAGTTATATCCTGAAGTCAGTTCAGAAGCTGAAGATCTTAAAAAGTATTTTTTGACACTTTCAAAATGGTAGACTTGGGACAACATTTAGATAGCTGAAAAATCCTGATGTTAAAAAGTCTGAATTGATTTATATGCCATGAAAGAAATACTGTTTCAATAAATTTCATACATACATCTCTTAAGAGAAATAGAACTACTGATTTCTCCACCTAAAGGTGTTCAAAAGCATGGTAAAGGCTCTTCACAGGACAAAGGTAATATCTTCCCCTGGCATCTGAAGTATTTAGGCACAGAAGTATCAGAGAAATTACAGGAAAGGTTGAATGATGACCTGAAATCAGACTCTTTTTTTTACATTTTGGAGAAGTCTGTCTTCAATCACAGCTGTAATCTCACAATACTGTATTATCCATATGGTCTTACTCTGTCATTCCTCAATTTTGAGAGCTTAGTAGCAACCTGGTGCTATGTCCTTTAACTAGCTTGAAATTTCTGATAACTGCCCTATGAACGTTGTGATTAATACTTTTGTTCTCAAAACAATGATCCATCCTGTTCAACAAGACTGCAGGTTTTACCTGTTCTTATTGCTTAAAAAGGAAACCAGAGTTCACACCATAAAAGAATCTAACCCAGAGAGCTTCAATTTCTCTATGAAATTTTCAGTATCTAATATTTTTTATCAATCATGCTCAAAAACATTAAAACAGGATATTCATGTGCTTGCACAAGTCCAAAAAATAATTGAGAAAAAGTATTAACATACCAAAATTACAGAAGTCTCCAGAGAAATTCCACATAATTGCATACCAGATGAAGCATGCTATTGTTACAATCAGTTTGTATTATATGGTGCACTGAAGGGCATTTCTAGGCTTAATGGTGTGAAATTACAGAGCACAGGGGACAAACACAAGGTAAGAGTGACCAGTGTGAGGTTAGGTACGGGGGTCTCTTGAGACCAAGTGTGTTTGGGTCTTTCAATATTTAAGCGCATGAATCTCTTCTATCCAATCCTTTCCAATTCTTGGCTCTGCTCTTTCCTTGCAGTAGTATCCTCCATATATGTAAACAACTGCTCATAAATTATATAATCTAAAGTAATGAATCAGTGAGCATCTTTATTTCCTTCAACGAAGCTCTGACACAGATTTAAACTCTATTTGTTCACTGACTGAATATCAGAACATGAAGACACAAAAGGAAAAAAATATAAATAGGAGAGCATGCAGGAGATTCCTAAGAGTATAGGGAAAAAAATCAGCTGGACAGAAAGAAAAGCCTAATAGGATCTCTATGAAAAGCCAACATATATAACCTACAGTTCTGTTTACATCTAAGTCTATGATAAAGAAAGTGGAAGAAATTCAGTGGATTTTAACAGAAAATAGAGGTTACAATGAGAATTTAAAGAGGATGTTGAACTCCAGATAGCTGATAGTGGTTATAGTAAAGGCATCAGTAATTCTAGGAAGAGATTTTATAACTATCATATACATAATAATTTTGTATTAAATCAAGGGTATTAACACTATCGTTCATTATATCACTTAGCTGCTATTAATAGGAAATCCTTTTCTATCATGACATGCCAGTGTCTTTGTAACAGGCATGGTAATTCAGTATACCACAATCAAATTGAAAGGAAGTTGGAAGGAACTGTTTTCTATAGGAGATTCCCTCCTTGTTTTCTAAGAGGAGATGACATTGCATTTTCAATTACCAGTTCTTCTAAATTACATTCATAATACACACTATAATAGAGTGTAATCTTCCAATTTCTATAGTAAGTAGTGATATAGTGAAACTGGCTATGGTAATTTGATGTACATCTGCTTCAAAAATAATAAATTGAACGTTTCCTGAAAAGTCATAGCTGTAATTAACACCAATTTGCAGGACTTTGATATTGATAATTCTTCTGGTAGTGTGGGAGAAAATACTCACTTCAGAGCAAATTCTTGTTCTTTGAATCAGTTCATTGTCAATATTGCATTACTTAGGAGGCATATGGATGCAATCACATTCCAGGACAACTTATTTGGTATCTTATGGACTGAGGCTATTGTCTAACTATATAATCTCAGAATACCCAGCAGTAAGATTCTGTGCTTTGCAGACTCATGCCAATTTATGTAAATCACTCTTTCATCTGTTTAAATACGACAATCTTTTGAGTGATGAAAACAGTTATGTCTATCACAAAGTCTGAAAGATTAAAGTAATTCTGCTCCTGGCATATAAAACAGCATTCCAGATCTGAACACAAACTTTGCCTGGTCTGTAATGTCATTGCTGGGAAGCATTAAAAGTTTTAAGCAAACATTATCACTGCAAGGAAGTATGACATATTTTTCATGTTTGACACTGGACATAAATATCCTCCCACACTGTTTAATGTGAGAACTGCATATGTGTGGCAGAGATAATAAAACATCTCAGTGAAAACAAATGAAATGAAAAAGAAGTTATGATAAGTAGAACAGAAATAAAGCTTTGATGTTAAAAGTCTTCATATTCACATTTTATTCACAAGAGGAACAATCAGTATTTGATATGCAGAGTGGATGGTCACACAATCTGGAAGAGTCTCATGCTTTGTAGGAATGGTTATCTGTCCAGAGATAAATTTTTTAGCTGACAGAAGCAGCTTCATAATTGCAGGTAAGAAAAACCTGGTCAATTGTAAGATCTTTGTAAGTGCTATTGCTCTTCTGCTGTTGTTTACACATGGTATTTTAACAGACAGCTGTTACTGAAATTTAACAGTGTTCTTAAAAATGATTCTTGATTTTCTTAATTCACTTGTTCAGCATTAAAACATTCAAGAGCTTTACAAATAAAATGCAACACAAGTACCATAATGTGGTATTATTTTAAAGCAGAGAAGTACAACACAAGTGGGAAGACAAGCATGTGACTTAATTTGATACACAATTTTAGAATATTTCTCTTTCTTTCTGTTAATGTTCTTCTTGGGGAGAAAAGCCATAATTTTATTGCAGAGAAGCAAGAATTTTAAATAGTTCCCAGAGGTTTCTGATATTTTGGGATGTCATTACAGACAAGCTTTACCAGGTAACTGCTTTGAGTAACAACTCAAAATATAACCTCTCTATCTGTCTTAAAAGCAATATAATATTGTCACACTAAGAAAGGAAATAAGTGCCAATGTAATTTTCTTCCTAATCTTTGACTGTAGTAAGATGTATAAAGGTAAGTCCTGTTGACAGTAAGAGAGAAAAAAAGAAGTATTATTGTATCTTGGAAAAATGGTGCCTTGGAGTGCTCTTAACTTCTGATTCACTACTGCTAAATGACATTAACATCTTGCTTTATACTTCATAGACTGCTTTGAGAGAAAAGCAGCAATTTTGAGTTGAAATACTTTTTTTCCTGTAATATAATAAACTATGCTATCATCCTCCTACACTCAAAATATGTATGGGGCTATAAACTAATAGAAGGTTGCTTTTCCAGGGTCAATACAATAGGTGCTACTAAATGAGAAGCATAAATCACCAGGTATGAACATCTATAGCACAAGAACAACACCTTGGAGAGAATATTTACATACTGAGGAACAAGTAGGAAATGATGAACAAGAAATTCAAAGTTGCTCAGCTGCTAGCTTTTATCATAGAATCATAGAACGGTTTGGGTTGGATGGGACCCTAAAGGACATCTAGTTCCAACTCTGCTGCCATGGGCTGGTTGGAACATGTAAACCAATTGGTTCAGATCCCCATACAACCTAGCCTTGAACACTTCCAGGAATGGGGCAAACCACAGTTTCTCTGGGCAAATTGTTCCTGTGCCTCACCAACCTTACTGTGAAGAATTTCTCTCTTATTATCTAATCTAAACCTACACTTTTTCAATTTAAAACCATTCCCCCTTGTCCTACCTCTGCATATCCTCGTGAAAAGTCCCTCTCCAGCTCTAGTAGCCTGCTTTAGATACTGGAAGGCTGCGGTAAGGTCTCCCCAGAGCTTTCTCTTCCCCAGGCTGAACTGCCCCAACTCAGCTCCAGCCTTCATGGCCTTCTTAATAGAATTTATTTCTTATTTTCTTTCCCAATGGACTACCTCAACAATCCTCTGTGGTACACTTCAACAGGCAGATAAGGAAATGTGGACCAAAACTCCTGTTCTATACCAGAAATCCATTTGAAAGTGCACTGGACTGGATGCATGCCCAGTTCAGCTACTGTAACCTGGCTAAAATTATTAAAAAGAAATCACTCAGCAGTTAAAAGTGGATTTGTGGACTGTTTCCATAGGGTTGCTAAGCTTGTCTGAAAAACTCACTAGCTCCTGACATAATGCTGCAGTGACTAGTTTGGTCTACGACTGTTTTTCTATTGTACAGTCCCAAAGATAGCACAGTGTTGACCGTTTATGTAGTATACAACACACAGCAGTTGTAGCAAAGCAGTTAATCTAACCAATGTTTCCCAAGTGTTAAGCTAGAATTCTAAACATAGCACAATTTCTTTTTCTTTGGGATTAATCTCAACAGATTACTCTACTTGACAAATCACTCCCTCTCCATCTAGCTTGTTACCTTGTCACTTCAGTGTATCGTGCACCTTTCCCAAACAGCTCTACTTTCCACTACTAATGAAATTCAAAACTGTTTTGTCTCAACATCAGTCTACTCGCTTCCCTGACTCTGTTCTAAATTAAATGAATTCCTGTAGAAGCAGAGTCTTCATCACCAAGATGCTTTACTCTTAGAGAAATGAAGAGAAGCAGATATGCTTTTCCTATGCTAACTGCTACAAAGCATAAAGACTTCTTCATTTTCACATTCCAGTTTGTGAGGGAGGAACCCAAGCCCAGATTAAAGTTTTTACATGCTTTCTGACCTAGACCCAATGAAGAAGAATTTCGAAACATATTTTGCAAGATCCTGCATGAATGCGTGTTATTCATTTCTACATTTACTAAAATGGACAAACAATATGAAATAGGTGGCAATATAAGAAATAAATTTAATTAACATTATTCACCTACTCCTGTATGTCATTTACTTTCTGGTTTGTATTATTCTTGAGGGAATGCACAAGGACAGTAAGAAACACTATGGAAAACACCAATGGTTAATGGTCCTTCTAGTGAGCTGCACAGTTGCAGTAAAAAAAAATTTTTTTCCCTCCTTTTCAAAATAGAGTATTTTGCATCTTTCTCATAGTGGTCTAAGTATTCTGATTTTTTTTTTTTTTGGTGGGAGATAGTTTCATATCAAAAGAGGAGTTTTCTTCTATGAAATTTTGAGCAAGAATTTAATGAATTAAAGAGCATTCCAGACCACACATTAGTTACATACTTTCAAAGGCCTTCTTGCATATCATGGCAATTTAAATGGAAAATAATTATGAACATATTTTTAACTGCCACATACAGTAATTTCAATGGAAATACAGTAAGTGAATACTAATTTATAATATTTATAATAATTAGTAGGTCTCCATACTATAGGAAAACTACTCTAATTTGTTGCACATGATATAATTAGATTTACTAAAGATTATTTCAACTTTGAGAATAATCTAAGCCTTTTCCAAAAAGCATAGGTATATCAAATACAGCTAGTGAAGCATTAAGACAGTTTACAGAAGATGTCTTTAATGTGGGATTCATGAAGTACTTGACAAAGATTATCTTTCACTACAAAACCAGCAAGAATAATTATTTAACATTCTGTGTACCAGGAAAGAGGGGCACTCTCTGAAAAGGATATTAACCAACTGCTATCATCACATATAAAGTAGCTAAACTGGGAATAGAACCCAAAGCTTCTGGCACCTAATTCCCTGCTGAAGGCACTGGGCTACATTACATCCAGTTATACAAACCAGCACTGACATCAGCAGAAGTACAGTTTATCCCCTCTAGCATTTTAGAATGTCAGTCTCCATAACACTCTCAGTGTTTTTTGTTACAACACAGCAAGTATTAGATTTAATTGGTATTAATTATAATTAGGAAATGTAAACACTTCAGTAAAGGCAAACCAGGATTTTTTCCTTACAGTATTTCCAACTTCACATTGACTAGAAATGATGGGAATTGCACGTATGGGAAAAACCTCAATATCTATGAGTTCCAGCCCTATTTTCAAGCCAGAAGTTTCAGAAAAGCATCTGAGTTTTGGATACTTGCTGTGAGCTGGCAGAAAGATAACAGAAAATCTTTTCTTACATTTGCTTAAACCAGCCACAACTCTTTTTTAAACAAACAAAACTGAAAACAGATGCATATTGGATGCTCAGTACTATCAGCTAACTCCTAATTTCAGAGAAGCAGCTGAGTTTGCAGACACCTCTGACCTTGACATTTGTCCAATGCCTATTCTAGTGCCATAAATCAAGATGGGTTACTGTGTTATTTTTCCCTATCTTCGGTGTGGAATTCTATAGGATTTCCATTCTAATGCCCCAGAAATTACCATCCACCATTATAAAGATTCAAATGAATCAGGTGACTGACAGAAAAATAGAGTCAATCATTACAGAAGCTGACAACCTACTGAAAAGTCATCTCAGAATAAGGTAGAATAAGATGTCAAAAGATGAGAAGTTAAATTATACAAAATTAAGTGTGTCTGATTAGATACCATAAAGCATAACATTATAAAGCAAAAGAAGAACAAGGGAACATAAGAAAAAGTGGACAGGTGAGTAATCTAGGTGGTTTTGCTCTTTCTACTATACAAAAGACCTCATTAAAACGTGTCCAAATAAATATATATAGAACTTACTGTCCTAGGACAGCTGCAGGAATGTATTCTCTCTCTCTCTTTTTAAAAAAATATATACATTAGTCACACATAAGGATAAAATTTTCTGTCACACCAACAAGGATAAATATATCTCAATTTTCACATCAATAGGCATAAACAGGGAAAATATTTAGAAGAATATGTTTTTCTATTTGAAATGATAATGCACAATTGAATTGCAATTTTATCTAAAGCAGAACTAGTCCTTTTCCAAGATCAACTGGGTGTTTTTATAATATTCCATGCATAAGAAAGTGGAGTATGATAAAAAGGGTAAGTCAGCTTTGCAGGAGAAACCAGGTACTGGGTTATCTTTATTTTTTAAGATTTTGTTGATATGATTTACTATTCCTTCTGCTGGTTTTGGTTGGTGTGGAGCTAACTTTCTTCAAAAAACTCCAAAAAGACCAAAAGAGTGTTGATAACACATCCATGTTTTAGCTATTGCTGAACAGTCCTGCACAGCATTCAGGCCTTGTCTATTTCTAATGCTGATGCTCAGAAAGTAGGCTGGGGATGAACAAGAACTGGGAGGGGCCAAGCCGAATTAATCAAAAGGATAACTCATACCATATGACATCATGCTCAGAAATAAATCTGGGAAATGAAGGAGGAAGCAGAGGAGAAATTAAGAGTTTTGATGCTTGTCTTCCCAAGTAGAGGTTATGTGTGATGAAATCCTGCTTTCCTAGTAATGTGAAATTTAGAAATGTGAGTTCTAAATGGAACTTAGAAATGCTGTGGCCAACAGGATTTGGGAAGGGATAAAACACAGTGTACTTGGTACTGGTAAGGCCACACCTTGAATCCCGTGTTCAGTTTTAGGCCCCTCACACAAGAAAGACCTTCAGGTGATGGAGCGTGTCCAGAGAAGGGCAGTGGAGCTGGGGAAGGGTCTGGAGCACAAGTCCGAGCGCAGCGGCTGAGGGAGCTGGAGGTGTTCAGCCTGGGGAAAGGAAGGCTCAAGAGAGGCCTTATCACCCTCTACAACTCCCAGAGAGCATAGAAACGTGGAGGACAGTCTCTTCTCTCAGGTAAAAAGAGACAGGACAGATGTGTCAGGGGAGGTTCAGACTGGACGTTTGGAAAAATTTCTTCAATGAAAGAGCTTTCAAGTACTGAAACAGGCTACCCAGGAGAGTAGTGGAATAACCATCCCTATAAGAGTTCAAAAAGAGTGTAATGTTGTGCTTAGGGACATAGTTTAGTGCTAGAACTGGCAATGTTAGGTTATTGGCTGGACTTGATAATTTTTAAGAAGTCTTTTCCAGTCTTAATGATTCTAAGAAATGGCTGAACACCTGTTCACCGATGGGAAGGAGATGATGGAATTCCGTATTTTGCATTGCTTGTTCACACAGCTTTCGCTTTCCCTATTAAATTGTCTTTATTTCAATTCACTAGTTTTCTTTCATTCACCCTTCCACCCTCTCCTTGCCTCCCCATGGAGGGGCAGTAAGCAAACAGCTGAGTGGTGCTAAGCTGCCAATTGCAGGAACCACAACAGTCCTTGTGAGATCCAGGGCGTGGTAAGAATTACAGAATCTGTGATACGATTGTGGAAGACACCATTTGGTTAGGGTCCTGGCAAGACCTGGGCAAAATTGATTATTACAGTACTTTGCCAAGCTAGATCAAGAAACATGCTGGAGATCATAATGGTTCTGTAGAAATACAAACATATATATATATATATATATATATTACTAATTCAATCTTTATGTTATTGTTAAACTGTAAGTGAAAATTTCCAGTTAAATACATTAGAAACACAATGAAATTGTCCTGCAGTGACATCAAGATTTTAATTTTCATCATGTGGCAAGGAATTTGCTGCTTAAATACTGTCCAAATACACTTGCACCTAAAAAAAAATATATCAAATAAGTATATCCATTGAACTCCATGGCCTAGGAGAAGGGTAAGGGAGAATATTAGCTTATTTACCAGTACAATTTAACTGCTATTTTTGAAACAGCCTGTTTTCATTTATCAAAGTATTTACACAAGACAGCCTCATGAAACAAAGTTATTAAAAAGACATCAGGACAATCTTTATAAAAAGGATTAAGCTAATTAATAAATTATTACAATAATCTGAATAATCACTAATATTCTGTCTGGATGAACAGATTCAGATAGTTCAACTGACTTCTCAGATAATAAATTGTTAAACTGTTCACCACTTCTATGAGAAATGCAATTAAATTCTTAACAATTCTAATATCTCTGTCAAAAATACAGAATTTTTTTGTTTACCCAAAAAGATTGTACTCCTGCAAGGAGAGGGGGGAAAGTCTCTTCCTGCATGTATTTTCCACAGCTCCAGAAGCAATGGTGCTGGCAGAAGCAGTTGATGGGGAATACATTATGAGAAACAGGAAGGAGCAGGACTGTTGTTTTCCACAGCAACCTGCATTTACATTGTCTTCAGTTGACCACCAAATTGCACCTTGGTTTTCACCCAATTTTCAAACCAATTGTCTCCAGACTCTAACCCAGAAAATCACTTTTAAAATGCTTATTTCTGTCTCACACAAGACAGAAATCTTTAAATATTAATAAGTCAGTTCATAAGCTCACACTAGGGAGAAAAGATGACATGTATATATGTGGACTTTCTCTACAAGAGTGTCTTTCACTCTTGTCTTTTTTAAGTCTTTGAAGCTTTATATTCCCTCTGATAAATTTTGTCTGTGATTAATAAATTTTTCATTTTGCCTACAAATAATAATAAAGAACAAAGCACAAAATAACCAGTGGGAAATGGGTGAGATCAAGGGAGAGATTAGCTTTGACAAGTGATGTCTAAGATCTGTATAACATATATCAACATATATGAACATATATTAGGCCGATTAGGAACATAATCCACAGGAATTTTCAGAGGAAACAGATATTTAATGCAGCTTACATTACACATAACTTTATAAACCACTACACTACTTGGCAATAAGTTTTTTTTTCAGATGTGGTTACCTTTCTGGAAGAATTCCTCTAATTTCTCCTTGAAGGGCTGGAGATGCTCTTCAGAAGACTCTCTGCAAACTAACTTCATCTGCTTTTCAGAGGCTACAAAAAGATGAGACACATTAATGACAGAAGAAATGTACCAGAAGTAGATTTCAGCATCATAGGAGCCTACATCTAAATTAGTCACCTGAACTTACTTTAGAGGTTATAAATAAGCACCAAGGAATCCAGCAATTACACTAAAATAAGAAATACAAGTACTAGTCAAGCATACTAAATAAAAAATTCTATATGTGTTTAAAGAGTAGAATTTGTCTTTAGTAAGGAATTTGTTCTAAAACTCCTGCAGTGTGCTAGGGCTTGCTACTAACACAGCTTGCCTCACACACTAATTCTAGATGGTATATTTAAAGCTTTAAAGTCTGTTTCTGTGGTGAGTGCAGGATCCTTTGTATCTGGATTGATTTTAATCAATCAGGGCCAGACATCCCACAGTCAACCATTTTTCCTGAAACAGATGCAGAAATTCAGTATTACTTAAGTATTCCATCCCCAGACCATGATATGAAACAGGTGAAGTATGTAAGAAAGTTAACTTACATTTAAGTGCAATTTGTTTACTATTTAATCTATCAGCTATTGGAGAACCAATGCCATGTCAATTTCGGAAAAACTTAATTTCATTTGCCAACAAATTTTAACAGGCCTAGAACTTCTAGTAAATTTAGTGCAATCCAGTGGTCCACATTAAAGATGACAAGAGGCAGAAACCAAAATGAAATTACTTTTCATTTAGCAACTGAATTTATGAACCACTACAAGATTTTTCTTCCACAACTTTTCATTCCCAAGAAGCTACATTTAGATGGAAACTTATTTTGGAGTTAAACCTAAGACTTACAGTTTGACTGCATGAACTGTATTCACACCATATTGCTACCACCATTAAACAAAAATTAATGTAAAATTGTGGAAATGGAAGTTGAGCCTGTGTAATTAAAATGTGCCATTATTTAAATTTGCAATGTAGTGTAAAAAGTCAAGGGAAGGTTCAAAATAGATGCATACATTTTACTGTGCAAGTGGTATTGTGCTTATAACACCCTTGGACCAGCAGGATATACTGAGAACAACCACAGCTTTTCAATTAATTGAGAGCAGAAATACATTTGTTCAATTCTTGGTTTTTTCATTGACCAAATTCTTGGTTCAATTTGGTCAATGGAAAAATACCCATTCCCACCCAAGATTATATTTTAATTTAGCAACCCTCCACGACTCAAAGTGCAGGTTGTGTAAAATGGCCTGGGCTACAGTCTAAGTTTATCTTTAATCTATAGTCTTGTATCTGGTAGCATGTGACAAACCTTTCAAATGATTCAGAGTAAAGTTAATGGATATTTGCTTGTATGCCAGATAGTAGGCAGAATGGAGTGGTGATTTAAACATGCTAGATTGGGAAAGAAAGTCTTTTATTAGTTGTTCAGTTATGTGTCTTTAATAATTTAAATTAAGCAAAAAAAAAAATCCAAAATCAGGGACGTTTATATGACTTCTTAAGATTATTTTCTAATGATACATGCTGCTTACCATTTAAAATTTGACCTCTCTGTGACTGTCACAATGTACTGATTGAAATGTGGGTATGCCTAATATTTATGTTTGCAGAATTAGAAAGAGATTTCAATCAACCAAATTGTAACACTACTTTGGAAGACAACAGACATTAGAATTTTATAAGTGGAAAAAATCTAGCAAAATAACTGAGGCAGTATTTTAAGTTTCTGACTGTAAGTTTGAACAAAGTTAGCACACAGGTTTGTGATCTTTTTTATCATTTAAATAAATCTACAGAAAATCATGAGGCAATATTTAGAAATTATTTTGGATAAATATAAAATTATGAAACTGTAGAAATATTATAGTACACACAATATGTTCAGACATTTGAAACACAGTAAATGCCCATGATTCTTACAGTCATTTAAGGTTGCAAAAACTGCAAACCAGTATTTCTTCTATAATACTCTCACATAAATTCATATGAATCTGTACAGAATTAAATTTCTATAAATATTTATTAGGCTTCTAAGCTTGTAGGTACAGTAGTATCTAAAAACACTCAAATATACTCTAGAAAGGCATTTTCCCAAACATATGGTGTTACTAATACATCCTCTGAAGCATTGAAAGCTTCCTGGATGCTTCCTACAAGCTTTAATAACACAAGATTTAGCAAGATTACTCAGGTAGGTCCCATGTATTTAAGCGACCAAGACTATGATGAACTATTCCAAAAGTAAAAAGAAAGCACATATACACTACCTTTGGTAATTTTTTTTTTAAATTGAGGTTACTAAAATTAACCTTAATTAGATGACAAAAACTACAGGAAAATCTGGATGAGAAATACCAACACATAGAGCATATAGGAAAAAAACTGATTTGGATCGTGAATTCTTAGGAAAAATCCTAACATCCCTAACAAGGAGATCAGTATTTGGAATGAGGGGAGAGGAACAGTAAGAAGAAAGGCACAGAAATGAAGAAAAACAGGACAGATGACATAGAATAAATGAATCAGGATGCTGATTCAAAGTCTGAGATGAAGTGGAATGAGATGAGATACCAGTTTCAAATGCTTAAAGTGATCTTGAAACCATGAAATTGAAAGAGACAGAAGAAGTCAAGTAAACACTGGCAAATTCTAATAATTTACACTATTGTAAAGCCTGAAAAATAGATCTTTTAGGCCTAAGAACATGACCAAATTTGCTTGGAGATAGATATAGCAAAGAATGATGGAAGTGTGCTCAAAGGAATCACAAATCAGATACACAAAAAGACATATTTTGAATACGCAAAAAGCATTTAATGACACCATTAATGTGAAGTTTTTTATTAAAATGGCAGTTGTGATGATACATGTTAAAGTCAGGTGGTCTTTGTCAAGCTGCTTTAGTAATAATGGTGGAAGTCTACCATACAACTGTGTGACCTACCTCAGTTCTATACAACATAATAAAAAAATTTCTGGTAACTAGCATTCACTGAATTTCCTGTTATATAAGGTTTTGTTTAGTTGGTTTTTTATTTACTTGAAACATAATGTTAAAAATGTCATGCCAAACATTATATAATAAACCCCTAAAACTGGATAGTCTAGCTCCATAAATTGCTTTGATTTTCCTTGCTAAAACTACTATAACATGAGGGAATCTTACATCTATTCTTTACACTTTGTTCTCATATTCACTACAGTACAAAACTTTTCCTCTTTGAAAGAAAATTACCTCAGTAAAGTTTTTATTAGAATGATTTGGAAGTAAAGGATCCTATTATGCATTCCTTCTTTTAAATACATACTGAAAAGCTGCTTTCTGAAAAAATGTCATTCTGAAATTCTGAGGAATCTGAGAGAATTCGGAGGAAGCTGACAGCTATCACACCACACATACAACTCTCTTCTCACCATCTCATTCCAAAATAATCATTTGGGAAAATGAAAAACCTGTTTCAGCATTACTGAGTTCAAACAGATGCAAATTCTCCACTAATGTAATAAACTTTTGGTTCTTTTCCTGGGTATGAGCCGTATGTTAGTGAAATTTAATGTAATATGCTATTTTGAAAATTGTTTATTTCTAAATGAGCTATCACAGAAAAAAAACCCGAAAATACAAGTGTGCAAAAGTATTTGAAAGCCCTTACAAATTGCTGGATGTACATCATGCTTCACCCACTACAAATCTTGGCTACAGAAATGGAAAGCATTAGCAAAACATTAAAACAAAGCTGGAAACTGCTGATTATCAGTTTGCCACTGTCTTCAGATTTAATGCAGTACTTGGCTCAAAAAGTTCTTTAAAAATCCCCAATATAAGTGAAAATATTTACAAAATAGAATGTCTCTCACTTAATGCCTATTGGGCAATAGTCTTAAAACTGCACAGACACTTGTAAATCTGTCAAAAGAATCATGGCCCATAAACAAACTTTCATCTAAAAAGCATTTCTGTGTCAATCAGACACAATTTGGAATTTTTTAAGCACCATTTTTAAAGTAAACGCAAAACCAGAAATAGTTTAAAGTTGATAACAGTAAATTACTAACTATTTACTCACCAGAACTCACTAGTAGCATTTACAGGAATCAGCCTGACAGCAAAACCAAGTATCAACACCATGAATTCCTATAAACCTGTCACTGACACTATCCCCTATGAGTTATGCCTCTGTGAAAGCCGCTAAACCTCCCTGCTCCTGTCTGTTCAGAGCATGGCAGGTTATACCGCCAGGCTTGCTCTTTTACTCAGCTGCAACTCAAGCATATCTTTGACAGAAGGATTACTATTTGATAAGTCTTTTTTAGAACTCTTACCTTTTCTGTTTCAAAAAGCACTTGAAATAGCACTGCAAATGAATTCAGTGTAGTGCTAAATAACCCCAAATTTCTGTATGAGAGAATCCACGATCTTTTACAGTGCACAAACCTGTTACGCTACTGGGATCTATACACCCAAATAAAACCCTAATAAACCTCGGATAAATTTTATAAATTTGTATTATTCAGCAAGTGCTATATGATTTTCTCATTATTTAGTTCCTTTGGTATTACTCTACTAATTTTCTTGCTTGGAAACAACTTTGCAAGCTAAACAAATAGTTACTGGTGGAGACACATGTTTACCCATTGGACACTGCTGCAGGATCTGGTTATAGTCTCCCGTTATTATATGCACCGAGGTACCTACTCACTGGAGCTGTTCACATGGTATTAAAATTGAATGCTTTTTGCACTACCTACAGCTCTTGCACTTCTGTACAAACTTGCACATTAAGTTTTCTTTTCAGATAGAATTTTAAATAATGTACAGAAGGGAAGAGATTCATCTTGATTCCATGGGAGCGTGGTAAGAATTTTAACAGCTTCCAACTGCAAGAGGCTATGCTGCTACTGACTCAAGAAAAGTTTCAGAGATAGTATTTTATTTGTCCTTTTGGACACATATTGACAATCAGTACACATCAATAACAGGAACTTACAAACGTTCCAGCACTACCACCAAAGCCAGAGTGGGGCTGACTAATATGGAAGCCTCTGAACAAAGCAGAGATGGAAATGCCGTGAAGTGGGTGGGAAGTTCTCTGACACAAAACTATCTAAGAAAAGCATAAAAGGGCATCAGACTGTGGTAGCACTCTGTTCTCAAGCTCAGTCTTTATTGCCTTAAATGAAAGACAACAATTTAATGCAAAAAAGTGTTAGCACACGTAGAACTAAACACACCACTCTAACCTACTAATTGCTTGTACAGCTACTGCTCTGTGAAGATATTTTCAGCTAATTTAAAAGAAGAAATGCGCTTCTATATAAAGATATTTTCTTCACAAATTAATAATTCGTTTTTCTTAAAAAAATAATTCAGAGGATAGAAGATAGTAAGTAAAAAGTCAGTCTTTGTCTGAAACACATTTTCTCATGACACACAGAAACAAGTATCTGTTTAGGTGCTCTAGCTGTCACATATAAATGAGACAGAAAAAACATTTCAGTGATACGTCCTAAGATGTGGAAAGTGAAATAATTGAATTAGTGGCATACAAAACAGTTTGCAAAGTTCACCTGTTCTGAATGAGTCAGACATCTTGACAATTCTCACAAGTTTGATCAGATATTCTACCTTTGTTTTTTGAGGAGGTTTTGTTGGTTTATTATAAGTTCAACAACATTTTTGAACTTTTAGAGTTAGTGATGGCATTCAGAGGAACTGTCAGGCCTATATTAGTTTCAACTAACCTAAATTTTTTTAGCTCCTTGTTTGGTGAAAGGGTATCAACATATTATACAAATCATTTAAAAACCTTTCTGTTAAAATTGTTTCCCAAGAATACATTTAGCAAAATGAAAAAGACTGCTAGTAAAACTAAATATTTTTCACACCATAGCAACATATCTGAGCCTCTGCTTAATGTACTCCTTCTGAAATGGTAGTTTACATTAAGAGCACCCTTCAGCAGAGAAGCACACTGCAAGGGACTGAACAGTACATATAAATGATTGTAATGACTAAAGCCTCGTAATTTTCCAGTCAAGTCTTTGAAAGATTCCTTTAACTGATTCCAGCACATGTGATTAGTAGAAAATTTTTGTTAAGTGTCAAGATCCAAACATACAGAACTCCACACATCATTAAGATCTGTCAAGAGTGTAGAACTGTGCGCTAGCAGAATCTGCTGAGAAACTGAAACATTTCCCTTCACTCTGAACCATACAAAAAAAGACAATATTTTGAAACTGAAGAGTCTTGTCTGGGTAATTGAGAGGGAGACAATATTTTTAAGAAGCAAGAATAATATTTTCATCTGATGAGTTAAGATTTTTACTGTGCTAAGCAAAAAAAAGGACCTTTCAAACATTTTATCACTTATTGTACTGAATAAGGGATCAGACATAAGAGAATTGGGCAATGGCTGAAACAGTTTATGAGCTGAAACTGTAGAAGCCAAAGAAGTGATCTGTTTTCCTTTCTATTGCTGGATCTCTGATTTTATGTGCAAGACAGATCATAAAGTTGGATCTAATTAATTCTTCCATCAAGTTGGTAGAAGTTTGGTTCAGCTGGAGCATTCAGCTTAGATTTAAAATCATGTAAATTCATAAACTACCAGCAAGATTAGCAGGAACACTTCGCAAAGTGCCAATTAGCCCCACTATTACTAATTTGTACCCCACAGTCTGAAGTAATGCACTTTCAATCTTTGGTACGTGATTGTTTCAAGTCTAGCAGAAATCTGTCCTGTCCATGAAGAGGAAAAGCTGATGAGGTCCATAAATATGTTGTTCCTCCCAACACCAGTATTTAACATTCTCCAAACTACATAATTCATTATCCATCATACCCATTGATAGGGACAGTATTCCTCCCATTCCCAGATGTACACTACCTGCTCCCAGATGTATCCTTCATAGTTACATAACTAATGTGTAACATACACACATTTATTTATTTATTTATTTATTTATTTAAAAGGGCACACCAAAAAGTGTACAGAAAATCATAAGTGTAGTATTTCCCAGATTCATTTTAGAATCTTAACATTTGCAGAATGATTTTTAACAAGAAATTTCTGAGAATTCTTTAGCGAAAGGAAAAAAATATATAAAAAAAGTTAACAGCATGCCATTGTTTAACCAACTGAAAGCCTTCTCCCTATGCCTTTGTGCACACATGCAGACATCTGCTTTCAGGGAATAAAGTCGTCAAAAACATAATTGCTTTTCTTCTCTATTATATATTTGAATGTTTAAACCATTTACACCATTCCATACTATCCGTTTTTATCAAAACCTAAAAAATCTAATGAAATTTTAAGAAATGATCCACTTAAAAAAATTTATACTAAATGTATTCACATATAAACATTACCAGTGGAACACTGTCAAAAAGTTAGTTTTATTGTAAAATAAAATCCTGTGCACATATAGAAAATGCATTTTAAATGTCTGTGTTGGACCTTTCTAAATCAAAACAAACTGAAATAGATCTCATCCTGCTGAGGCAAGAGACTGCGCAAAAAGTGGTCAGAAAACTCTGAGAATGAAGAGTACCAACTCTTGCAAAAAAACCCCCCCTCTTCCTGTACAAAGCTATCCTTTGCTCTTTTACTGACACCATTTTGCATTGCCTCAAAATAGATAACGTAATTATTGGGCTGTGCAAAAAGAGTGAAGCCACATACAAAACAACATGCTTGTTTTATGCTATTACCTAGAGAAATAACACATGCACCTATTTGGCTCTTCATGTTTCACCACACAGTTCAAATTTCTATTTGTTTGCACTTCCAAAATTTTAAAGACCATACAACTAACAACGAGAATTAAAGTATGTCCTGTAAATTATCATACAACTTCTCTGCTCCTGTTGGGAAGATTTTTTGACATGTATGTTAGACAGACATTTCTCTGACAAAAAGCCCCTCTTTTAAATTGACTTAAAACATTTAATATAAATTAGTCTAAGGCTTCAATTGGTTGAAAATATTTTAGAAGAGTATGTTTGATACTTTTTGGAATACTATACTCCTAATGAATATCAATCATCTTTTATCAAGACATAATTATTGATCCTACAAATTATTTAGAAAGTTAATACTCAAAATTGATATAATACTTAGAATTTTCTTGATGTGATCCAGTAAACTTACTGTCTATCAAGCAAATCAAATGATAGACAAAACCCCTCAACACTGTAATCCTTGCACTATGGATTATTACTGTATCATGATTTCACTAAAACTCCAGTCCACAGAACAGACTTTACGGTAGGCTGTATTACGTATGAACTAAATCTATAATTCCACCTGAATAAATGATAACCCATCAAATTAATTAATCTCTAGAACAAAACCAGGCTATATTTAATTAGGGGACATTTTGTTGCAAAACTCTTTCACTCAGTTTGAAGACTCTGATGGGAAAAGACATTTAGGAATTTTAAATTAACTTCTTGGAATAATACCAATCAAACTTTTCTGCCTTTGTATGTTTTACTATTGATAAATATATTCCCTTCTAATCCTTAATAAATCCAGATGTTTTTCAGTACTTTAAATTTGGAAAATCAGAGTTTTAGTCTGCATGAACTGATTATTTTTCTTTTTGCAGTTTGACTCTATTTAAAGTAATAGTTGCTGAAAGCATCAAGAATGAGTGACCCTTTTCAACTTCCATCCATTTCTTATTTCTAAATTCTCTTCCGTGCTTTGCAATAGAATGTGATACATAGCTACCTGAATGAGAGAGGTGTAGATGAAACAGTTTAGTCTGGTCTAATCAGCCATGCTGAGATACAGTGTTAAGAGAGTGACATGACTGGCATGGTGTTTGTCACATCCAGTCCACTGGACCTGTTTCTATGAACAAGAATATATTTTATAATGTATAAATATATATTAATATCTGAAAAAAAGTATTTATATTGTCATGACATTTAGGAATGAAAATTAAATGAAGCACCTGAAGAAGAGGCAGGAGAAGCCAGGTATGTTCAGCCCTGTTTAGAGAAAGTGGGCTGGGGATCTAGATTTTCACATCAACTATCTAATGAATAACTAGAGAGAAGGCAGAGCCAGACTTTTTCAGGAATGCACATCTAAAGAATATTGAGCAATAGTCACAAGTTGCAGCACAGGAAATTCTCACATGGGATAAAGAAAAATATTCAAGACAGCAATTAAGCACTGAACAGGTGCTCAGAGAGGTGCTGCCATTTCCATCCTTAGATTCAAAACTGAGATGACTTTGGCCCTGTACAGCCTGATCTAAATATGAAGTTACTCTTGCTTAAAGGCTCTGAACCACAGGACCTCCAGATGTACATTCCAACACAACAAACTGCACTTCTCTATTATTTTAAGGTATTTGTAATGCTTCTGCATACAAACCAGTGTGAAAATGGCCAACAAAACACTGTAATTTCTCAACTTTTCATTTCTCACTTCCCTTTTAATCTTTTCATAAGGATTATGCAATTTTACAAAATGAAGTTCTCCCATTTAAATAGGGAAAAACTGGGGTTACATACTTATGCAAGGTACAAATCTGTCAACAACTAGGTTAAGAGGTGCCCAATATGAAACCATGAATTCTGTCTCCAACTGACAATTGTACAGCAGATCCCTAAAGTCTTCTTTTTATTTTAGATTATTTCTTTTTTCTGTCACACACATGCTGGCAAACACCTACATATATACTCACACACAGAGTTAAGTTCATTAAAATGTAAAACTTATATACAGTACTGAAAAAAATATTAGTATGAAAATTGCAACCAATATTTCTACTGGTGGCCGTGAAAGGAAAGGAAAGTAAAGGGTATGTGGATTTTCAATGGAATCAGAATGTTACAGTCTCTCTCATAGTAAATTTAATTAATTATGGGAAAAAGAAGTGACTCTTGAAAATCCTTAGTATGGACCTACCTTGGTTTCCATTTTTAACAATTCAACAAATATCTTTGCTGTTTCATTTGTTAAGGTCAAGAATACAAAAAAGTTACAATGAAAATCACAGAATATTACGCAAGGCATCTAATCTTGCTCTCTTTTGAGCAACAGAGCAGCACAAAATTTTAAAATTTTAAGTACTGTATTGCAAAGAAGAGGAATGAGTATGACAGATGGAAACAATCTACAAGACAACTAATTTATTTAAAATTGTTCAACTTCGGACATAAATTAATAAAAGGATTCATGGTAAGACTTATACTAGTCTATCAAACTTTGGTAAAGTGTCTTTCTTTCTGAATATCTTCTTATGATTACGTATTTAAAACATTCTGTGTTTATTCCAGAAGAATACGTATTTCAAGAATACCAAGTGGCCCTGTCCAGATTAGAAGGTAAATCATATTTGGTCACATGGAAAGAAAAATGTGGGAATCATTCATTGCCCCAGACACGGAATAAGATGTCTTACAATCTTAAGCAGAGCAAAGCCTTTTCCTTCCATAACTCTACAGATTAACTGGAAAGCTAGCATGTGTTAAATGAATAAATGTATCTGCTTATGATACTGTGTAATATTTGAAAGCCTTGGAAATATACCAACAGACCTGGAGTGAAAACCTGAATTTACAGAAATTTCTTTCTAGTTGGATGTTAGAGTGGAACCAGATTTCACCCTAAAATTTTCATCTTACCATCTAATATTCACTTCTTTCCCCTTAAAAGCCTATATTAAATGCATATTTTTGTTTCTTATTCTTTTTAACCTAAAACACTCATGATTAAAAAGTTTTTTTCTGGAATATGTTTTAAAAACCTGTTGGATTAAGGTTCTCCAAAAACCTTTTTGAATTCTTGAGTCTAACTTCAGTCTAATCCCTTCTGAGTAAAGTCAGCCTGTACCTTTAAAGTCTAATCTGAAAGATTTAAAAATAGCAAATTGTATGGAACTCAATCTGTTTATCTGAAAAGGATGAAAGGGTTTGTACTTCATCTAGATTTGAACTTTTGGTTCCACAGTGTCTAGGTATTTCAAACCAGAGGTTTATACCATGAGGTTTATAAGACACAATATCCATGATAATTCCATCTTTCCTATGTTAATATCCATGTTAGAAACATAAATTAATGCCTTGATAAACTAGTCAAATATATTTTTAAATACTAAATGACAACTAATATGAAAAGTAACTATCAAAACTGCTATTTCAGTTGCAACAAGTGATATGCTTCTTTTTTTTTTAATAATTTTTTATAGATCTCAGAAAAAAAGGGAAGTCACTAACAGGAACATTAGTTCATTACCTAATGACACGATGAAAACCTCTCTTCCATTTATTACCTTTGTCTCATCCCACTTCCAAGGTAATCTGCTCGAGACTACCTTAGCCAACAAACTGTGAAACAAATCCAATGTACCCTGTAACACAGGCGGCCTCAGTTAATATTGTTCAAATTATTTACATCTGAAGGGCCGTGCCTGTCTGGATAGCTGGGCCCGACGCTTCTCTGGACTTGGTTTCTGCTACTCACATCTGTTTCAGCTTTAGACTTTCACTGGTATTCTGCCAGCAGCCACAACTTTTTAATGGCTACAATAAACTACAGAGACTCATCAAATCTTTGTTGTACGTGTTAAAATTATAACCTCTTCAATTAAAATTCTGATTTAAAAATTAACTAAAGCATTAACCAAAGAAAAAAATTTGAAAGTGAATCTTTGAAAAAAGATAAGTTCTTATACAAGCAATTGTTTCTTTTTTTAAATGTGAGAGGAATAATCACAGGAATGCTTGTAAGACTCTGTTGCATATTTCTAAGTGATAAAATACCAACATCTGAAAACATTTCCACAACTTTTTTGGTTTCACATCTTTGCTGTCATTAACTTTGTATGTTAATTGTTTTGGCTGGCTTTAACATACACCTTTACAAAGAATTATGGAAACAACCTCAAGATAACAATTTTTCTAGATTTGCTATAAATACCTACCAAAATTTGGGTTAGAAAACAGAAATCAGTGACTACAAGAAAGCAGAAGTTTTTATTTTAAAAGAGTTTAGCTTTTCCTACTCGCTGTTTGTGTCTTTGCAATGTAGAACAAATATGATGTGAATGCCTCAGCTTCAATGCAGCTCCTGCATGACTAAGATGTATGACAGCAGGACTATATGCTGAAAAAGTACAAGATCAAACACAGATCATGTTTCTGCAAAAACTAGCCCAAAAGAGGGCAGGCCAAGGGGCTTACAGGGCCAAGCGATGAGAGGAGATAGAGCACTCACTTATGCCTGGGTCGAACAAACAACAACTGATACTTTCCTACCACTATTAACCTTTGAAATTATCCTAAGGATGGCAGTGACCTAATCCAGCAATTCCTAGCTGTAAGGATAAACTATTTTGTAACGGTTTTCAGCGCCTTACATTGAAAAAATTTGAAAACAATTATCTTGTTCAACTCTGATTATAAAAGGACTCTTCTAGTCTGCTGCAAACATGTAAACCTAAATGTCAAAGTTTTTACATGTTTTTATGCAGATTCTCTTCCTAAACTCCATCTCCCACACAGAACTCCCTTAGTAAAGTACAAGCTTTTCTATAACAAGAAAAAGGCTTAAAATATTCAGTCATCGTTTGCTGAATTTATTTTAGAAAATTGCATGCAACACAAAATATAAAAGAAACTGCTTGCAATACTTAAGAGAACAACCCTTCCTACTTTATTTCCACTCAGTACCTTATTTGATAGATGAGTTGGGTTTCTGAGCCCCTCTTTATAATAAACATTTTTAAATGTTTATTTTATGTCCCAGGGTGAAAATATTTTGAATTGGAGCTTTCCATTTCCCTTTGCTCTGCCTTGGCAAGCTGTGTTTTATTTCTACATTAATAGTATTCACTCTTTCTTGTAGCTTTTAAATTGTTGTTATACAAGTACTGAAGAAAGTATTTATGTTATGGAGCTAACAGATATCTACAGTTAAACACATAGTTCTGGAGAAGCCAGAGGAAAATTCACATATAACTGAAGGAATATTCAGAAAGATTTCTTCAGGGGCCTTTCAATTGTAAAAGGGAAAATTACTTTTCAGGATGTCTACTTTCATTTTTATTAAGTAATGAGTTAAATTTTTTTTGTTTCTAATTTATGTGAGTAATTTGTGCCACAGTGTAAAAACTCTAAATGAATCAACACTATAAACCTAATTAGCAATAAGAAAACCTCATAAAGATCACATTTTAAATGGCACTTTGTTGTTAGCAGAACAAATGTGAAAGTTCCCAGTTACCTTCTAGATCTCTCTTCAGTTTCCTTAAATCTTTTATTAGGTCTTCAAATTTAACTTGGGAGGCCTGGAAAAAATCCTGTGGTTCTGGTAAAGGAAAAATACTCTTGTCTGTTCCTGCTTCCTAAACAAACAAACAAACAAACAGGCCACTATGAAAACTGAATGCATTTCCAGTGAAATAAGTAGCTTTTAAAAAAAAATCTCATCTATGAAACAGTGTTATAAAATTACAAAAATAACATATTTTAAATCATTCTTGCTAAAACAACATCTCATTCAAGATTAAATACTGACCATTCTGAGTATTGAAACTTCCTTTTAGATGTTGTAAAGCAAACTGTGCTCAATTTAAACTTTGAAACAACATTAAACACACAACATTTCAGTTAATTTTATGTCAATAAAGGTTTAGATAAGGGATTAGAAGTTTCTTAGAAAAAGATAACAGGAATGCTCATTTTAATGTAAGAAGGGACCTTATGCCAAACGTTTGTGGTTTCACTCTCTCACAATTCATTAAAAACACACACACTTTATAAGCATAAATTGAAAATCCTATTCATATATTTCCTGAAGCAGTTTACACAGATAAAAATACACAGTTGAATGCTTATGTGGCAGAATAAGTAACAGGGGTTAAAGCCTGTATGGAACCCCTAAGTTTATACCTTATTTTTAGCACAGTNTTAAATATTTTAATAAATTAATTAGAAAGCATAAAAATCTCAGTTCCCCCAAAAAACCCTAAACCAACAAAACCACCAACAAGAGAAAACACAAGAAAAAAGAAAGAGAAACAAACANCACTATGAAAACTGAATGCATTTCCAGTGAAATAAGTAGCTTTTAAAAAAAAATCTCATCTATGAAACAGTGTTATAAAATTACAAAAATAACATATTTTAAATCATTCTTGCTAAAACAACATCTCATTCAAGATTAAATACTGACCATTCTGAGTATTGAAACTTCCTTTTAGATGTTGTAAAGCAAACTGTGCTCAATTTAAACTTTGAAACAACATTAAACACACAACATTTCAGTTAATTTTATGTCAATAAAGGTTTAGATAAGGGATTAGAAGTTTCTTAGAAAAAGATAACAGGAATGCTCATTTTAATGTAAGAAGGGACCTTATGCCAAACGTTTGTGGTTTCACTCTCTCACAATTCATTAAAAACACACACACTTTATAAGCATAAATTGAAAATCCTATTCATATATTTCCTGAAGCAGTTTACACAGATAAAAATACACAGTTGAATGCTTATGTGGCAGAATAAGTAACAGGGGTTAAAGCCTGTATGGAACCCCTAAGTTTATACCTTATTTTTAGCACAGTAAGAAAAAATAATCAGAAGTAAAACAAATAAACAAACAAAGCCAACAGAAACCCTCCACAAACAAAACAAAGCAAAACAANGAATACTGATACAGATCTACATATCTCAGGACTAATAACTCATCAATTCAACAACCTTATTTGAGAATCAAAAAAAAGAAGAAAAAATAAGGAAAAAAAAGTTGAAAATCATTGTTAAAATAATTTAATAGCAACATTTTCATTTAAAATACAATAGTTCAAATTTTCCACTCAATAAGTTTGGCTATTGCAAATACCAAATACATATATTTAATATATGAATGTATATAATACATATAAATGCATATACGAAGGAGTATCACATCCAATAGGATGTAATTCACAGCAGCATGTCAACCCCTAACTTCACCCCCATCAGCTGACTCACCTATCTTAAAATACCAACCTGCCCTTGCATTTTTTGTTCTAANATACCTTATTTTTAGCACAGTAAGAAAAAATAATCAGAAGTAAAACAAATAAACAAACAAAGCCAACAGAAACCCTCCACAAACAAAACAAAGCAAAACAAAAAAACCCCTGGCAACCAACCAACAAACAACTTTTACAAGGTTCAAAGCAATAACTCCAGAAGAATTTTAGGAAGTAAAGTATGTATAAATGGTATTAATATGACATTGCTGTGTATAAGCATATATTCACTGAGTTTGAAATACGCATATACCTGCATGGATTTCAGTCTGTAATAAAGTTGGAGAGCTAATTGTTTAGTGAATGGGGAAAGAATAATTTTATTATTATAAAGATATAAACATTTTGGTGGAGAAAGTGCAATGGATGATAATTACACTGTATTTATTTTCTCCAAGGAAGATATACTGTTTTGTTTCACAAAATTCTAGGAAGTAAAATTACAACACAGTAGGTATTTTGCAGAAATATTTAAATAATTTAATTAAATATTTTAATAAATTAATTAGAAAGCATAAAAATCTCAGTTCCCCCAAAAAACCCTAAACCAACAAAACCACCAACAAGAGAAAACACAAGAAAAAAGAAAGAGAAACAAACAAACCCAAAAACCTTAAAGAAAGAATACTGATACAGATCTACATATCTCAGGACTAATAACTCATCAATTCAACAACCTTATTTGAGAATCAAAAAAAAGAAGAAAAAAAAAGGAAAAAAAAGTTGAAAATCATTGTTAAAATAATTTAATAGCAACATTTTCATTTAAAATACAATAGTTCAAATTTTCCACTCAATAAGTTTGGCTATTGCAAATACCAAATACATATATTTAATATATGAATGTATATAATGCATATAAATGCATATACGAAGGAGTATCACATCCAATAGGATGTAATTCACAGCAGCATGTCAACCCCTAACTTCACCCCCATCAGCTGACTCACCTATCTTAAAATACCAACCTGCCCTTGCATTTTTTGTTCTAAGAGAGAAATCATGCTTCTGCCTTCCAATATCATGACATCAGAAGAAATTTTACAATGTTACAGCCACCCACATGTAATAAGGCAGGGGTGGAGTGACCACTTGTCCAGTCTGCAATGGTCACAGCTAACTGCCTGCAGTGGCTCTCTCAACAACCAATGTAAAAGTTTCCCAAGTCTTACCTTGAAACTTATAGCAAGTTTCATGCCTATTGAGGTACACAACTATTATAAGAAAGCAAAGAAATGGATTTTATTTTCCCATTAGAGGTACTATGTTCAGATTTCTATAAAGCTGTTACAAACCCTTTTACCATCTCTTAAAGAAACCCAGTTTTGGAGAGGCTGATAGAGCAAATCCTTTACCTTATCACAATGGCGTAGGTAATATATGACGACATAATCCACAAGATTAATACCATTATCCTAGGAAAAATTAAAGATGTGTGATTAACACTGATTCAGTGGGTGAAAATATACTCTATTTAAAATTAAATGAATTATTATTTTATATTGCTGTGAGAAATAGGATTCACAATACTTTTTAGTCTTAGCTTACTGACCAAAAAAATTTGATTTTTTACAATATTGACTTCATCGTACCACTACTAGATTCAGAGTTTATTTTAGTTTTAAATACCAGGCAAAAATACATGCAGAGAATACATGGGAGAAGCTTTTAATGTAATAATAGAAGGAATTACAGAAAAATAATATTAACTCAAATAACAATATCATTCAATAATACTACTCTTAAACATAGTATCAATGCAATATTAGTCACCTCAGACACACTAATGTGAACAGAACTTCTTGATTCTGATAATCTCAATAATCTATAAGGAAGATCTGAAAAAGGCATAGACACTTTACATATTTTATTCTAAATATGAAATCAGATAGCATTCAACTAAGTATATTTCATGCCCTGTTACCATATAAATATGAATTTTAATTCTTACTTTATGGAATGTTCCTGCACACAACTGTAAACAGTATTTTATTTTGTTACATGTCATTGGGTCAGAATGGGCCAGATGAACTAAGGAAAAGTTATACATTACATTCAGCAATATAAAAGAACTATGATAAAGGGAATTATATCTGGAATGCCTTTGAAGCTTTTTGGATGTGTTTTCATATTTTATATTGACAGGTATCAGAACAAACATTTGTATGTGAACAATGTCTGACTTCCTGTACAGAGCTGCCTTGTCTATATGAGAGTCTGCAGCACATTATATTTTATTAGTATCATACACCAGCAAAATTCTTAACTAAGTAAGTCACTGCTGTCATGCAGAAAAAGCCACCCTGAACGTTTAAGAGTTTTAGAAGCCATTACTGGCAGGTCAAAAAATCTCTGTAAAAAGTAATTTTCTAAGCTTATATGACAATAAATGACTTTTATGTGTAATAAGAGGTAAGGTATTCAGCAGTGGCTCTTTA
Organism: Ploceus nigricollis; assembly: GCA_013399945.1. Classification (NCBI taxonomy): domain Eukaryota; kingdom Metazoa; phylum Chordata; class Aves; order Passeriformes; family Ploceidae; genus Ploceus; species Ploceus nigricollis. Next base: position 738,490 of record VXBC01010531.1, read on the forward strand.
CCTTAGCTCATGGAATTTAGCTAAGACGCATTTGCTGGCAACTCACGAGAAGGGAGTAATGGGACAAAGGAATAATACCTTAATGTTCAAGTGTACAAAACTCCGCATTCTTCTCCTTTTCAAATACAGACTACCAATTATCTCCAAGGTTTCACATCTCACTGAAGCAACTGGACCCTTTGAGTTTTTATGCATTTTGAAGGCTAATCTAAACAAATAACATATTTATGCTGGCTACCAGTAAATTGTAAATAATTTAATTTTTTAGCTTGTTTCGCTAAGGAAAAAGTCTCACATAGTTATATTTTATATCAGTTACTCCTTTTCATAATGCATAATTTTGGAAAAAGCTTGCTAAATTCAGCCACATTGTAAAATCCCAGAGATTACTAAACTCTATGAAGTTTATAGGGAGGTAAAAGAGTGACACTAAACCTAGCAGTTCTACTGAGAAAAGTCAGGCAAAGCTGAGTTTTACATTTTTCTTCAAGGCAGCTAGCCAGTCAACAAATGCCTGAGTAATGGGAAACTTGGCCTGGTTCTAGTTAAGCTGCTGTTTGTACTGTGTCTTGTCCATGCAGTAGGACTGGGAAAAAAGTGGTTATATGGAACAGGTGAACCATCACAGTGAAGATAAAAGTAAGAACTAGAATTACGGAATCATTTCAGTTGGAAAATACCTTCAAGATCATTGAGTTCAACTGAAAATCCAGCACTGCCAAGTCTTTCACTAAACAATATTCCTAAGTGCCACCTCCAGGGTCGTTGATTCCACCACCTCCCTGGGCAGCCTGTTCCAATCCCTTATAACCCTTTCAGTGAAGAAATTTTTCCTAACATCCAAGCTAAACTTCCCTTGAAAGAACTTGAGGCTGCTTCCTCTCATCCTGTTGTTTGTTACTTGGGGGAAGACACCAACCCCCAGCTGGTTACAGCCTCCTTTCAGGGAGAGTGATAAGGTTTCACCTGAGCCTCCTTTCCTCCATGCTAAACTATCCCAGCCTCCTCAGCTGCTCCTTGTAAGACTTGTGCTCCAGACTCTTTACCCATTTTGTTGATCTTTGGACATGCTCCAGCACCTCAACGTCTTTAGGAGACAAAGGACTCAAATCCTTTAGAAAAAGCTTTCATTAAAACACTGAACAATTAATTAAATGTGTTTCTACACTTTGTTAATGATGATAAAAGTAAAACAAGTAAAAGAAAATGCTCCGTAGATAAACTGTTTTGCTGACATTGCCTGTCTCACAAATGCATTCCTGTGTACATGAAGCATAATAGGGAACAAAAGCTTAAAATCTACACCTTTTGTAGTCAAGAAAGCAGTTCACATGAGGAAAGTAGAAGAGCATGAAAGATTTTTTTCCCTCACACTCCAAGTCTATACCAACATCAGCAGAAAATTATCTCCTATTCTTTGCTGCTTCCTATGCCCATGTGGTGTCTAGGTATGTTTTGGCAAAGAATGACCTCGAGCAGTGTTTCCATTGCCTACATTACCTAACACCTCCTGCTCTGCCCTACTGAAATAAGAAACAAAGTAATCTCATATCAGAAGGTGTCTAGCCTTTCAGCCTGACTTTGATCCTAGCATAACTAATCAAAAACCAGCTAGCATTTTCTCATGCATGACACTCAAACTTCATATCCTTCATCCATTTAACTGACAATTAAAAAAAAGACTGAAAGTATCTTGTTGGGTGTGACATCTCTTTGATCCCTTATAGATAATTTGTTAGTGTATACACTACAGTGAACAATTACTGATATTTTGTTTTTAACCTGATTTTTAAAGAGTTTTTATTTACACAGAGCAACCTTCATTTAAGAGCATGAAAAAAGAATGGGGACATTTACTGGAGACAACTTGAGCAGTCTGTGCTCTCTCATTTCTCTCTACCCTATTGTTATTAAGTCCCTGCTAATAAAAGAGACACACAGAAGTTCTCAGATAAGGTAATTATCCTAGTACTTCTGAACAGGAGAAATTAGATATTAAGGAAACATAGACATGTGCCAGAGAAGGAGGTGAAAAGTTAAGAGAAAAAAAGAATGAAAACTGTACAAAGCACCTTGCTTTTTCAAGCAAGAATAGTAAGAAATAAAAGATTAACTTCTTACAGATTAAGGAACAATTAAAAAAAAAAATCACTTCAGAAAAATTATCTTTAACCAAACATTCGTACTTACTCTGCTTTTGACATCCTTTAGTTTGGGGAGTATTTCCAAACCAAACCCATCAGCTTGACCTCGGGTCCTATTCCCTCCATTCATATAATTTCCAAAAGCCAGAATCAAGCCCAAAATTTCCTTTACACTTTTCATGCTCAGCAAAGCCTGGAAAATGGATATTGGTCTGTAAATTCGGTTGACATAAAAATTCTAATTGCTAATATAAAATATTATTTTAATTTTATTTTTGCTAAAGTTGTTTTCTTGTCTGTTTTTACCTTGGTAGGTAAGGGAAGCTGAAGCTGGTGCAATAATCAAAACTTTAAGAGATCCATTTTTTAGACTGTATCTCCGTAAGATAATATGTTTAATGTAATCCACATGAAGCAAATTATATGGCATCAAATACTATGTCAATGACAAAAAGATTAATGGATGATTTCTAAACGTTCTCAGAAGACTTCAAAAATATTACAGACAAGGAGGTGGTTTATCATGAGTTTGCATCATGCACAGTCAAATTCAGATGTGCTATTTTTGCTGCCACCAGGTTAGACTCAGCCTGTCACTCAGTCTGCTTCTCATGGATCTGAAAATTCACATTCCTGGATCCATACTTAATCCAGATATAAGAGAGCTAGGAACTAACTAATTACATGCCTCAGAACAGAAAACAGTTCTAGAAACACAGTGTAGAACTAGTAAACTATTTTCAGTTACATATAAAGACATCTGTCAGTTGACAATCCGAGGCCACAGGCATAATTCTTAACTATGTAGCCTTATACACTGGATAAATCAGTTTCAGTGTGAACTCCTCATATGTGAACTGAAGGCAATAAAGCTTTCCCTATCTCATACAGCACTGATTCTTTATTTATACCTCCTTTGGAAAGGAAAAACACAAGCAACTATTTGTATTGCAAAGAAATCCAAAGGGGTAGAGCATGGGTACTCTGTGAAAGCAAAGCTAATCAAAAACTAATCTTCAAATTAGAAAAAAACCAATTTAACTACTTTTCTGGTTAGGATGTTAGACTTTAGGCCATTATTTAATTTCTCTCCTAATTTTCACCTTGTTCTACTTTTCATAATTTATTTGTTATAACTTAAAAATCTTGTCCTTAGTCTTTCATAGTGTGGAAATATTAGGTAGAGCTTTGCCCCATACTAAAAATTATGCTGTATCAGGGTTACCAGAAATTAAGAGATGCCAAGGGAAAGTAATAAGATAATGAACGTGACAAGCATCTATTGGCAATAACAGTGGTATGCAAATAAAAGGCAGTTTGCAAGGCCCTGTATTAAGCTTGTCTTATATTTAATTCCTAGTTAACGGAGATTATCTATTACCTAACTTAATATGCAAAGTAATAAAAATCTACCATTTAAATACAAATAAATATCTATGTACTCCATGGGGCATCACACACAGTTAATTTTCCTGCTTCCATCTTCCTTTTGTTCTTTTAAGCAGTTAAAAATTTACTACAGTTCTATTTCCTAAAAAGCTAGTAAGCAAGATCAAGGTTCCTCATTTATGGTAAAAAAGAAGCATAAATACTCTAAGATATATTTAAGTTTTAATTTAGCTTTCATTAGGACTTACCTTGGAAACACGAGTCACAATATCTACTTTCCGGTGCACTGATGTTATCCCTTCAGAGAAAACCGACTGGAAGATAATACACTGAGCTCGTTCTGCGAAGTTGGGGATTTGAGACAATTCATACAGAAATCTGGGGGGAAAAAAGGACTATTAATGAATCTTTATAATTCTTCTCGGTGGGGTACATAATGGATCACAGCCTGCAGTATCATGAAATATACATGCACTCTTTCCTATTTGAATCAAATCTGTCAGAACTTATAATTGCTATATTCTTTATGCTAAGAATGCATTAAAATCCTATTAATGTCAAGAAAAAGGCAAGACATTAATCATTATCATATCAACCCATTAACTATCATACCTGCACAGTAATAAACAGAAGAATCTCAAACTTAAATCATCCATTGAAAAAAAAGGGGAAATCTACATCGCACTACCTACATACCAACTTACGCAGTCTTGTTTCCCTTAAAAATGTGCTCAGAAATACAGAACTCAATATATTCCTACAAATTTATTTCATAATATAAAATTTCTGCCGCCAGCTTTCTTCAGATTCTTAGCATCAATTTTCTTTTTCTAATTTGCACCACACTTTCAATAGCAGCATGTTTTTTGGGAACATATCTAGCTGTGTATTTAACTCTAAAATACTTGCAGAGCATATCTGCCTTCAGTCACTGCTCAGCAAAGTTACTAAGTCTTCATCTGCTCTAAATCTGTCCTCATAGGTATAGATTCCTCATGACTCTGTTGTAGCTTTTCGTCTGTTAACTTTTGGTAAATAAAAATAAATGGAGGCATATTCAACAAATGTAGTTCAGACCTCAGAAAATGAAAGCATCCCAAAGGCATGAGTAATTCCTCCCTTTTCATTAGTTTAAAATATAAGAGCTTGGCTAATAATACAAGAAGCTCTAGCATTTACTATAGTAACAATATATAGTAACAGTAATTTGCTCTTGGGTTTTGAATTCAAGATTTCAGAGATACACAAGCTTTCTTGAAATCCAGAAGCAAGCTTGTCTTTTGCTCCAATATCACTTTAGCATCATTTTTCTTATCTGTTCACAGATATCCTTCAATTCCCCTTAATGCAATGCTGTAAAGATTTTTTCTACCTCACTGAATTATAGGAAATTCAGTGTTCAATTTATTATCTTGAATTCTTCTCAACTTAACTTTAATTATTTAAGCCAAGAGATCAGGTTTTTCCAAATTATTTGTTTTTCACAATAAATAATACCAGTATGTTTAAATCTGCTTTATACATTTCTCATGCATGCTAGGCTTTGCTGAGTACATAGTGACTGTTTAAAAAATCAGCAGAATTCACCTGTGGCTGGTGTGAAATGCTATGTTTTAATTGGAATACCATTTTTTTGTTTCTTTTTGTTTCTTTTTCTTTCTGGCCTGATGAAAAAACCTATTGTGAGAGAAGGATCAGGGAGGCCCAGCTTGGCTCTTAGACTTAAGAAGTGGGAAAAAAGAAATGCCAAGCTGGTATTAATAAAAATGCTTCCTATTGGGAATGAATGGTATTGCCAGGAAAAAAAAAGAGGGTATTTTGCACTTTGTGTGAGAGAAACAAAGAAAAGAAAAACCAAACTGCTTCATTAAAGTTTTAACATACATACAATTAAAAAGTTTAAATTTAAAAAGTCAAATGACACATATTCTTGCCTTCCTGTGAAAAGAGAACTATTTCCCACATGGCTGACCATCGAATACCATGTCATTGTGCTAAGAGTCAAAAGAGCACCAGTGTAAAAAGGAGATGTCTCCAGATTCTGGAATTTAGAGTATCCAAAGTAAATATCCAGACAGAACAGTTATAACTGAAATCTGTCACGAAAAGGAATCTTAGGGACTACAAATGTAGCAACTAATCAAAAAGTCACAGCATGAAACTATGGCTGTCACAGATAAACCACCAATTCAGACGGACAAAACTTCAGAAGAGAAAGAAACATTCTTATTTTAATTTTACTCTGAGAAAAGTATGATTTCGACTTAAAAAAATGATGACGTGGCTGTGACATAGCTTTCTCATTACTACAATGGCCTAAAATAAACATAGAAAATATGTTGTACATCTCCATGAGGTACATCGTACTCCTCTCCTTCAGAAACTGTAAACTAAAAATGCACTTTAAAACTCCTTTAGCCTACCAGAACCTTGTAGATAAGGACTTGAGAGAATTTTCAAGCCAGGCATACTGTTACGGTGTTAGTGTAAGAGAACATTCTTGCAGAAGATGGACAAGGAAGGCTGATTCTAAGGAGGTGACCTAATTTTCAGATCACATTTATCTGCATTTGAAGAGTATAAAATTTAGAAGCAATTTTTTGGGAAAAAGGTGTATCTAATCCTGCAAGCTTCTAAGTATGACAGCAGGATTTAAACTGAAGTCCAAGCAGAGTTGTCTTCAAAGAGAAGCAAGTGGCATTACTGGGACAGCGATTACAAATCACTCCTTACTTCCTGAATCAAACTATACTCAAACCAGTACCATATTTTGTTACTATTTCCTTTATTAGTACTTATTTCACAGTGGAGAAGCCTACACAAACAATATACTACAACTAAATGGGGTCTCTTGGAAACTACCTATAGCATCTGTATCCTGCTAGCAAAGCCCCAAACTGTTGCCAGTTTTGCATACAAATATTTATCATGGCAATTAATATTAGCATTTTAACAGCTATTATCATGAAGCATAATTTAGGAGGGGTATTGTTATGTTGCTGTCATACTTATAGTTTGTGCCAAATTTAATATAAAAGCAAGACAAATAAAAATCACGTGTGCTGAAGAACATCAGTGATACCACTAAAGCTTTTTATTTGTCTGGTAATCCAAGTACATAAGAGTTTCCTTTAGACTTCAGTGAACCCAAATCAAAGGTTTCACTGTATGAATGACTACTGTTAGTATGTGCAACCATTTGATAAATTATTTCATTTACGCTTTTGTTCTGATCCTCATTAAAGACAATACAGGAGGCTTATGCCCCACAGCAAATATTTTTAATCACGCATACAAATTTAGCACTTTTCTGTCTTTAACCTTTTATGAGGCTAATAAGTAAAGCACAGCTCCAACAAATCTCCAGTTCTGCAGTTAGGTTGACTTAGAGGCTGACTGAGACAACAAAGCCAGGGGCACATGATCTACTGAGTTTTCAGAAAGCACATTATTTTGAAGGTCCAACAAAATTTACAGAAGCGCATAAAGCAAATTGTTTGCCCCTTAAACTACCTTTTAAAAAGCTAGTTTTCTTAACCTATGTAGTTTAATTATAGGGTAAAAATGGGATACTTAAGACTTGCAGAAAGAGCACTGAGTAATAACTGATAAAAAATAGCTTTTGTCTTTGATATTACTATTTCACTCTGAACCACCAGGCATAACTGCTTCATTTGCAGTTCTTAATTATGGAACAATGATAGTATAAATCCAACTTTGTATTTAATTAAGATTAAACCCTCTCCACTATAAGTTACAAAAAAGACAACCTCCTATAACCCTAGAGCTCTACAAGGTTCGTATTCTCCAGAAGACGAAATGCATTCATATTTATTTAACTTGGACATACAGCAAACAGACTGCCAAAGATTCAAGCTCTGGAAAACATCAGCTAGTCACACAATGTATCCTTATGCCCCAAGCCAAGGCAATGAAAGCTATGGATACAGGATGCAAAAGTAAGCTAGTATATAAACTTTACAGATCTTTGTCTTCTTCAGACTTACTAAAGAACGATCGCTTCCCTTCATCAAGAGTAAGATAATAGCCTTATCTCCTAATATTAGCCTACTCTTTAGCATGCATCACAAATGAGTATCTAGCTGCCTCATGTAAGGAGAAAAAGAAAAAAAATAATCTGTTCTTCAGCACCAACATTTTAATGGGAAAAAAAGGTATGAAAATACAGTAATCCTGACATTAACAAATCATATATCATCTCTATTTCAATTCTTCCTCCCCCTACCCTTTCTTACACCAGAAGACAGCAGAAAAGACAAGAGCAGAGAAGATGGAAAAGGAAACAAGATAACAGAGAGGCCTCTGGGAAGGAAGAATTGAAGAGGATAAGAGTACAAAAGCAAAAATCAGTGAAGTAGCAGAAGACAAAAAACACTGGTAGGCCAACATCTGAAATCATATGTCTACACAAATATAAAATTCAGGATTACCGTTCTGTTCATAAATTCTTGAAGATTCTTTCACATCTGTCTAAGGTTTATTATCACGCAAGGAGCAACACTTAAGTTTTTCATCCTAACAGCTGTCACTGGCCACAACAGTGGCAGGAGAAGAACTGTGGCATCAGTCTTTTAGGTCTTCAGTAAACTTGACCAGAGTGTACAAGGTGTCTTTGGCCATAGGATCAACTCAAACCCTCTCTTCATGCAGCTTTTTCAAATAATTAACAACCAAAATCAGTCTGTCCCTGTTTTATGTAATGTTAATTTAGTAATAAATGCTCTAAGGGAAGGATAAGCCTTTTACAAATGTGAGAAGAGGAACAAAAATCCTTACTGATTCAAGGCTACATATTTTATCAGTTGTGGTGGTCAAAGTTGATGAGACTTTGTCATGACTCTGTCATGTCTGAAAAAAGTTTTGTGATAAGGGCAAATTTTTCATCATGTCTTGAAATACACAAAGCTTATGATTTTAGAAAAGCTCATAATTACCAAGAATTATGTATCAAAACTGCTTTCAACACATAATCAAAGGACTACATTATATAATGACAAACAATTAAAAAAAAAAATCTTACTGTTCTGGTTTATCCAGAAGCTTCAGTTCCTCCTCTTTTGAAGTCTGATAATATTGCTTGATTTTCTCCAATTCATCCTTTTGAGCTCTCTGAGTGAATTAATATAAACTAATTAGTTACTAATTAATAAGAAATTAATAAATTACGACTTCACCTGTTTGCCTGCAAGCAGCAATTATGTTTTTTTCACTGAAAAACATTTAGACTATGCAAAAGAGTGATGCTTAAAGACCGATGATAAATTCTTTCAGTGTCTTATATGCCATTTACTACACAGGACCATCCCCAAGAGTCACACCATGTGCCCAAGAGTATTTTCCAAATACTTCTCGAACTCTGTCAGGCTGATTCTGTGACCACTTCTCTGGGGAGCCTGTTCCAGCGCCCAAACACCCTTGGGGTGAAGAATCTTTTCCTAATACCTAACCTAAATGTCCCCTGACATGACTTCAGGCCATTCCCTCAGGTCTCATGAGTGTCACCACAAACAGAAGATCTTCCCCTCTTCCCCTTGTGAAGAAGCTGCAGGCAGCCATGAGGTCTTCCCTCAGTTTCCTCCAGGTTGACAGGCCAAGTGACCTCAGCTGCTTCTTGTATGTCTTCCCCTCTAGACCCTTCCCCATCTTCACAGCCCTCCTCTGGATGGTCTCTAACACTTTATAACTTTGTTACACTGTGGCTCTCAGAATTGGCCCCAGCACTGGAGGCAAGGCTACCCCAGTGCAGAGCAGCCTCCTTTGCCCAGCTGCGATGCTGTGCCTGATGCACCCCAGGTCACAGATGGCCCTCCTGGCTGCCAGGGCACTGCTGACTCATGTTCAACTTGCCACAGACCAGGAGCCCCAGGTCCCTTTCCATAGAGCTTCTCTCCAGTGTTTCACTCCCCAGAGTTGCCCGATCCCAGAATGTCACTAGTGACAGGTCATCAGGCTGATGTCAGCCCATTCACTGTAACCCTTAACATCTAACCCACGAACAAGCCAACCTTCTGATTCATCTGCTTGAATTCTTACATTTAGGAATCGCCTGCTCCTGTGTCCTTCATAAGGTGGTATTTGAAAAAATAATCTGTACTGAGGGACCCCAGAACCATCATAAGCATTTTCTCAGGGGACCTTACTCACTAGCTCTGTGAGCAGCCTGAAGTCTGTATCCGAAATACTTTGGTGATTAACCACATTTTTACCCCACCTTTACTTACATTTTCATACAGGGCTTCCAGTGTCTCCAGATCTACTACAGAGTCATCAACACATAATATAGCTGTATAGAATAAAACCACAAATTAGACACTGGAAAACATAAATTAAGACTTCAGTTCTTTTTCCTGCAAAATGTACCACAGGGTTCTAACCTAGATACAGGACATATATGTTTCCAGTTAATACTTTTTAAAATTTATTTTCAGCATTTTATTTTTGTTCTGATGTCAAATCACAGCACTCCTGCAAGAACGTTCTATAAACTCTGCCTCAGAAGAGTAGAATTCTACTTTTTCTTTCCAATATAATCAGCAGTCAAAGATGTGACCAGTCAAGTAGCCAGCTGATTTTGTAGCTGGCCAGGCAGGAGAACATGAGAACAACTGATACCAGGCAACGAACAGCGCAGATTTCATGTGAGCTTAGAAGGCTGGATAGGAAGGAATTGAGAGTGAGAGTATTTAGGTCTCCCTGTGTGCATGGGAAATCAGCGAGATATGCTTGTCTAGGAGCTAGCAATCTTGGTAAGTAAACAAGCAAACAAACTTTCAAACTTTGCAAGCTATAAATTTGCAAGCAGAAAAGATTGTGCTACAGTTTTTAAGTTATCTTCTACAAGTTCACATTTAAGTTAGCTTTGTTCAATAGAAAACTATCCACATGACAATTTACAGATAAATCCTTTCCAACACCACACAGACACACATGTGGTATACTCTTCAGCGATTAATTATGCTTCATTACTACAAATGAGAACTCTCAAAATGTTTCCTATCTTAGTTCCAAATATTACTGTGATTGGAATATGTGACATAGGTGCTTCCAACATTTGCAAATCCTATTACAATTCAGGCTTATTGGTATTGGTACTGCAAACTCTTGGTGTTGGAAAATTGGTATTGGAACTCTTCTGAAAACTAAAGGGGATTGCTTCATGGTGCTTTCTAACACAGCCTAATGTTAAATTCCAGTAAGCTGAGAGATGCACAGTGGAATGGAAGTAACTCTGGATGTTTAAATTTTCTGAAGCCAGCCTTTCCTCAAGATTCATAAGGGGACAAGGCAAAATTTTTGAACTCATGACTTATGCTTATATATTACTGAGAACATTAATCCCAAAAGAATCAAGCACATAACCAGCAAGATGTTATTAGCTACTATGTGATAACTTTTAATTCAACTGCATTATATTTCCTCAAATGATCCTTGACTGCTTATTAACTTAGAGGATTTTAAAAGCTCTTGCTGCATTTGTAATCCATGTTTGAAAGAAGCAAGGCACACATCTTTAAATCATTATTTAAAAGTAATAAGCTTTCGTCTGCTCTACCACCTACCCCATGATTTTACATTGTGAAATTAACCAGCAGGCTAGTAAATTTTCTCTGTGGCAGGCTAATTAATTTTATTAAAAGGTCCAGTGACATTTAGAATGCTTTAAAATTCTGCCTGTCAATTATTATTCCATCTGTTGACATTACACCTAGGTTAGAAGTAAAGAATTACACAGAAGACAGTATCAATGAAAAAAATCAATATTTCCAACCATTTTTGTCTTACTGGAAAGATTCAAAACCCTCAAGACTGTAACCAAATGTAAAGCCTGAACCATAGAGATTGACAAAAATCTTTGTTTAAAGAAAACTCCTTAGGGTTTGAATTTACGAGATTCCCTCTTATCTCCTGCAAGACAGTTCCAAGAGTTGCACTATCTTCTGTATCATCCAATAAAATTTCAAAAGAACCTAAGAGATGGAAAATCTCTTGGAAAACTGGTTTCACAGTCCAACATATTTAATTGTTAAGATTAACAATATGCATATTGAGTTCAGAAACTTCCCCTTGTGGTTTAACTTCTATCCTATTTTAACATATTCTGAAATCTGCTTACAAAGAGAAATTTACTTGTCCAGAGCTGTCTAGAAAAGGCAACTTATTGGAGACAATTTAAACTTGTACTAGAAATGCAAAGCATGTAATTGATAGTCAAATTTTTATGTACAGATCTATTATGACAGGAAGTAGTTGGATCAAAACCCACTGTAATAAGAATATCAAGTGTTACACACCTAGCTGAATATTTTAGCCAGATATTTGTCACCAAAATGGCCCCAGAATCACAAGGTGGTTTTTAATGCTCTATTATGTTATCCATGTTTCTGTACTCAACATCAGATCTAACAAATCAGCATTGTTTTGAAGTGACATGATAAAACAAAAAGCGTTTGTGATAAAACTAATGAAATACAATCTGCTAAACCACATTTTTAATAGAATTAATCAACTATAAGAGATATTGACATGAGTTATTTTCTCTCTTGGAGAGAGCATATGTTTGTATAAAAGTACTCAGAAAATATTTTCTGATTTACTTGCTATACAACCTGCACTGCTATTATTAGCAATGAATGCACAGACAGACAACCGCAGTTAAAAATCAAGCCATACAGCTGGACATCTTAGGATGTCAATGCACCCTAAGACACATTCCCAGTAAGTCAGAAGTACTGCCAAAATCCACATAACCTCCTTTATTTCATCTTTATACATTTTAATGTCTTAGCCTTTTTTTTTCCATTCAAACTGATTGAACTGAATGCCATGCACATTTGGAGAAGAAGACAAAAATGGAAACATGTAAATTTATGAAGATCGGCCCATTTTTTTTGAAAAAAAGCATTAATTTTGAAAAGCTGGAAGAAATCCCCAAATTCACAGGTGTCTTCATATTCTTCTTATTCTTAAAATATGGCATGTGCAAATACATTCACAGTATTTTATGTAAATTAGCTTGAATTGGGGCAGCTTAAAAAAACCCATTGCACTAGATCAAAGAAAGTAATTATTTTGATTTTCACTTAAAGTAGCAAAAGCTTTTAAATTTTTTTTTATTAAAAACAAAACCCACTTTTAATCATATGTATATTTACTTAATCTAAATTAATACAAACCTTGGTATGTTTTCCAAAAAGCTCTTCCTGATACAGTGAATTTAACCATGATACTTTACCGCATTAAATCTCATTATATCCGGCTTACGTAAGCGTAAGTAATATAGGTGAAGTATCATAAATCCACAAAAGAGGCTCCAAAACAATTAATAGCTATTACAATATCAATCATCATTGGTGGTTTTTACTTTCATCTTGCTTTCTAGTTAGCTGTCTTCCTTACACTGTCAGTTCAGTTAGAATACTTCACCTACACCTCACAATATGTCAAAAGGAAGTAGACTCATGCTGTGAAAAGCTGGTAATTTTATTGGGTTCCTCTACCTTGAAAAAATCTGTTACTTGGCCAAGTCTGGTTTCTGAGATCCTTTTTTGCAGGGAAATTGAGGCAAACATTTTTATGTTGCCTATGGTGTCTGCTCACAAGAAGAAGAATTTATATACACAAGGATCATTAGTGCAGGGTTGCACCCATTAGGATATAATAACCGTCAGCTACGACAAAAAACAGATCAGCATCATGCATTCAAACTAACAGGCACACATAAAAATACTTGCCAGCTACATTTCACATACTAAGAGCATTGCTTCAAATATAAACTTATACCAAAGTTTTTTTACATACTAACTTCTAAAAAATGAATCTAACAGATTCCCCACTGCACAGATTTTTCACATATTCTGATTAATTAAAAAATGTAAAGCAAAAAAAAAGCTGAGAATTTAAAGCATACTGTGTTTCAGTGTACATACAACTTTAGAACTTAAGACTTTAATATGAAAAATATACTTACCTCCTCTATATAAGCTTAAATACCAACAGTCTTAAGGCTGAATCTGATATACAGCCTCACTCCTACTAAACATATTTTGGCTAAATCAGGATTTAAGTCCTGCTGACAGAGCTTAAATATACTCACCAGTATCAAACCATTTAATGCGACAATTAGACTATGAAATATGAAGGAATCACCTTAACTGCCCCCAAATGATAAAACAAAAGCAGGTTATTTAAATAAAAGGAGCTTGCCAAAGCTCCATTTATTTGACCTGGAAGTACTTAGTTGTTTTAGGTACTGCATTCTGTTGAGTAAGGCTTGATTCCATAGGAACATGTAGCCCATCATTGGGAAATTCAAATAAAATTGTGACTGACCTAGTCAATTAGACAATGACTGTTAAATACTTGGCAAAACTGCCTGTAATATCCAAATCCCTCTGGTTTACTTCTGACAAATTGATATGTTATCAACTTATTGAAAGGTTTTCTCCAGTATTAACTGCCATGCAGCACAAAAAAAATATACATAATAAAGAAGCACCATGGGCACAATGGAGGTTTAGAAAACAAGAAAGCTCGAATCCTGCAAGAAGTCATGAACAAAAGATTCTGGCACTAATGTTAACCTACCCACATGCAATGGATGTCCAACACAGATTCAAAAAAATGTATGTTGTGAATTTTCCCAAAAAAGAGAAAAACATTTAATTTTAAATAAAATTGTTTCCTAACTTCTGAGATGGGTATGCAGCTATCTTTATACTTCATGCATAGTATACAGAATATATAGAACACATGCATGTAATATTTTGGGTAGGTGGGAAAGTCACAAAACTTTGGAGCAACAGTTTAGATGTGCCATAAGGCATAACTTGCACTAAAACAATGCAAACCTATTTATAAACCTTCTATGGGCTTTAATTAGAGCAATCACAGGATGATTAGAAATACAATACTGAATCAGAATGGTTATTAGACTGATCATCAGTCTGGTTGGGTTAATCTACAGTTCACATTCTTCCAATTTTTTACTCCCGTATGCTGAAATGAAGGGGAAATGATGAAGTTGAAACCAGTCAGATGCTTCACTTTAAGCATTAGAAATAATCCCTATGCTAAGGATAAATGTTAAGTTCTCCCCTTTTCATACAGGCTATATTCTGTCAACATTGTAGTGCTACAGCACAGTTACCATGTTACCAGCGAAGTCTGCAGCTCTTCTGAGGGGAATATACTGCACTTTACTGCCACAAAGGGTACAAAAAGCTATTAACTCTGCCTCTGATGTGATCTACCACATCTCAAAGATTTAGTCCCATGGAAAATATACCAGCATGTATTCCAGCAGACCATCTAGTTAATGTGCTCTGACAGCAATCAGCACTATTTGACAGTGAAATATTTCCCCAATGTAAAGAAGCAGAACTTCTGTGCTCTACAATTTTTGTGGCAAAATGCAGGTTCTATGAATGTAGGGAGGGATTTGGGAGAATCACTCTTTCGAACATAAGACATCTACATTTTATCTACATCCCACTTTCTGTAACGAAAAGTTTTTCATCTGGGCTGCTGCACAATTTTGCCAGTTAACTCTTGAACAAGGATCTCAGTAGCTCATGGAAAGCCAGTACAGATGACATACACTGCAGAAAGGAGTATTATTATGCGTTTTCCAGTGCACTGCTATTGCCAGCTCCTATTTTGGAATGGTTTCAGTGAGAGGAATTTTGCCCTGTAAAAGTCTGGGACAAGGACCCACACAGTAGTTTCACATACAGCTATAATCAGCATTTCCCATTACAAACAAAACTGAAACACCTTGCTGTAGAGGGAGTTATAGTATTTCAACAGCAAAACCACACAAATAGTGTTGATCCACAAGTTTGTCTCTCAAGTTGTAGTATTTCAGCTGAACAATGATAGGAAAAGACAGAAATGGATTGATATGAAATGGAGATTACTTCTCTAAGTGTGGACTCTTAAAGCATACCAAACAAGTGAACTCTGCTATTCCTCATCTCTTTTTATAAAGGCTTTTAAAAAATGCAGAGAAGCAGCCTTAAAAATTATCCCAAACCTATGCACAATTTGATTACTGCTATTTGTCTCTTCAATATAGAGAGCCTATATAGCACACTGAGTCAGACAGATTTTCTGCCTGCTTCTGCTCGGGAAATGAGTAATATTAATAGTGGTCTAACAAAAAACTTTATTGCTCTCACCAGTACCAGATTCACCAGTCCTCAGAACACTGAAGTACCAGGATTTATTCTCTCCCACCAAATAAAAAGCTGAGTATTAGGACAGGTGCAGCATGACAATGTTAGTTTTCCCTGTGCATCATATAACACCAACACTACCCAAAAGAATTATTTAGTTTTACGCTGTCTTCTCCTTAGAATGTACTCAGAAGCAGTATGGATATAAACTTATCTGCAAAGGATGAACTTCATTCTCTTAAACAAACATGTGTGGGAGATCCCCCTCCTGAAGTGTGGTGGCTGGCACATTATCAAATGCAAACTCAAACATCTGGATGCCAGATAGGGTCATTTGCTTGTTTTGCACTGTTGAGTTATCTACAGAATATGCTGTGAAGCTATGTACTTTGATTTGAGAGGATAATCCTATGGATGCAGAAATCTCACATTATTTTAAAGGAAGATGCAATTTTTCTTGTGGTTATTTTTGTCTTCTCTACAATTCTGCATGCATCTGTATGCACAGGGCAGTTCATCTGAGAATTTCTCTACCTGTATTCTATAACTGCTACCTAAGGTAGACTAACCAGTACATCACACATAGACCATACACTCATTTGTACATGACTTTACAACAAACATGGTCATAAAAACTTGAAATAAAAATTAGATTTTTTTTTCACTTCTGACTTTCTTTTGCTTCAGATTTCTACAATCTCTGTTGTAAGTGGTTGAAGGCTATTAACTTTTCCCTGTTTTTCACGTGCTGAATTATGCCATGGAAATTGGTGTGAAAAAAGATGATTGCTTAATTTCTGTGTTGTTAGAGGTAGCTCTGTGCAACTCCACTTTAAATAAAAGAAAGAAAAAAAAAAGGTTGACATTCATGACCCAATGATTACATGCTTTTTTTGGCTAGGTGTTGTCATGTGCCATTTAGACTATTATGAATTTTTTTCATCCAGTGCATTGATTACAGCAGTCTTCAAATATTTCGTCTGCTGAGAGGCAGGACTGCCCACAGATTTAAATTACACAAAATACTATGGAATAAACAGACATTAAAAGAGAAACAAGCATAATTCTACTGTTGTCTTCAGAGTAACAGATGTTTCTAAAGGTCCTCTCTACAGAACAATGTTTTCCCTGAGTTTTGTGAACTGGTTTTTCACCCTAGATAGTCTCTGAACACAGATTTTGATTAGAATCAGTCAGACTGCTTTGTTAGTATATTTTTTAAAAAGTTCCACTAACGGTATTCGCAAGTCCTGATGGTAGCTCCTAGCTGTTTCCATAAGCAAGAAGCAGCGTATCTTATTGCTGCCTTGAGCAACACATGTGGTGACAGGCCAGTTATTTGCTACCTCAGACAAGAAAGGGCGATGAGTTCTAAACTTTTCTTCAGTGACAGCACTTGTTTTAGTGTCTTTCTTCTACCAACACTCTAATTTTCATTAAACTTGTAGGTCTACATTAGCTATGTCTACAACTGCAAGTAGTATAGTCTTTAGAAATGGATTTGTAGACAGCAACAGTTCACACTATACATGTTTCAGGGAGTTTTAACTATCTCTGATCTGATCCTGGGGAATTTAGAGACTGCTATACTTGGAGACTGACGGCACGCTCCTTAAGCAAATCATCTCATTTAGTTTGATTCTGAAGCATGTTTGTGCATTCTGAGACTGCTCTGCATTGCTCTGCAATGCAAACACAGCCAAGGGGACAACTGGTACATGTGATTCAAAAGTGCACTGGTGACTCAAGCTAAAAAGGCTATTGTATATATACCCGAATATTTGGGTCACTATGTTCTCTTAGATTTGGTATAAATTGGCCAGAAGATTTCAAAAGCTACACAAGTACAGCAAACAACTGAGAGAGATAGAGATGCTCTATTTTAGTAGAACATCACAGCATGGAAAATAAAAAGAAAACCAATCTCTCAAGATCCTTAAGAATATTACCCAGTTTTTGTAATAAAGCTTCTATCCTATCCTATCCCTACGCTGCTGACACTTCTGCCAGCAAATTATTTGACAGACCTTTAGTAACAGCGTTTTTTTTCCATCTCATTCTGATACCTTTCACACAATACTGGCAGGCACAAAGTTATTCCTTCTTTTCCTTACTCCTCTGCATCCCAAGAGATATCTGTAAGCCCTTGTGCTTTTAAAGTGCTAGATGCTCAAAGGCTCTTTTGAAATTAATAACAATCAATGCCAGCAGCATCTCAACACCCTACCCAGTATTTGCATGTGATGGAGGGAAAACAATAGCAAAAAAGGAGACATCAACTTGAGTTGTTCCAGCAGTTGTTTTAAATGGTGAATATTTTCCTTTTCTTAATGTGAAAAAGAAATAAACAATATCCTTAAACAATATCTTTTTAAATCCAGAACATAAGCAGACTCTCAATCACCCCAGTGTTCTGAAAAATCTGTATTTCTCTACAGTTGTATTGGCAAACTCAAATAATTTCTACCAGTAATGGAATTTACAACTGACTAGCCCCATGCTTTGAAAAACAGCGTCCAGTAATTCTCCTTCTGATTCTTACATGGTAACATCAGTTTGGGATGTACTTCTTATACTGTTAATGAAGCAAAATGTAAATATTAAAAAATACTGACTGCAGGTTTGAAGCCCAAAAGATTTACGTGCAAGCTCTCCATTTAATTCCTGTTGCTGGATGACTTGCTTTAGAAAAAGCAGGTAACTGCAGGGGAGGAATATGAAAACACTGTACTGAAAGTGTTATGCTAACTGTAAAGTTACAGAAAGAGTTATATCTAAATTCAATTCTAGTTTTTAGAAATTTTTATATACTGGAATATTTAGTAGTTCTTATTTTTAGTTTTTTTTTATTTTTATATAATGGAATATACTGGAAGAATGATTCTTTTGGTAGTTTAGGAGACTTTTCAAAACACATTCTGCACTGTCAGAAATTATCTGAGGGCTACGATAAAATATCCATGCAAGTACAATACATGAAGTGTAAGAAATACTTACCTTGTTGAATATCCTTCATCTCCAAGTGCAAACTTGATATTAAAATTCCTACAGTTTGAGACCGTTTTCCATCCAGCAATTTGATAATCTAGAAAGGTGATGAAAAATGATCTGAGATCAAGGGAACACTCTAAAAAGGATTCAGTCACTTTTATAACAGAAGCTAATTTGTGAATTGAATTCAATGTTTCTCCAAATATCAAACCCTTTTATTAACTAAATGTGATAGTAAGATTTTCATCTTATCTTTGTGCTCTTCATCTTAACAAATGAATTATAAGACTGAATTCTCAACAGGTCTACTAAAGAACATCACCTCCTACTTGTAGGATGCTATTAAGCAGGAAAAGAAAAAGGCACATCAAATACTTATTCTGGAATATGGTATTTCCCCCCTTTTCCTTTAAATGATATTTAAGAACTATTAAAGACACTGAGTACATCACAAGTTCCTTAGTTTGTCTGGTAGTTTACATTTCAGTGTGAACAGGCTTATGTCCATTTTTTCAGCAAAGAATCAATTCCTGACCAAGAAGAATTGAAGAATTGTCTTTTTATGCCCTCTCAACACTACTTCTGGAACACTGGGCACTACTCAAAGTATTTCTTTTGCTCATGTTTGAATGTGCTTATTCCACACTGTTGACACTCCACAGGGATTTCAGGATTCCTTTCACATTTGGGTACAGACATTTGACAGTATAATATACTGACATTCAGACTGTAACACTTTCCAATGTCAGTTTAGGGGGAGAAGAAAAAAGAGGCGGAAGGGAAACCTTAATGTTATTTTGGTTGGTTGAAATTAATTGTAAAGAAGAGGATAAGTGTAGCTCAGATGTTAGAAACGTAAAAAACTAATTTCCCACAATATCTGGGCTATTGGTATTTGTGATTTTGATTTCTTT
Source organism: Ploceus nigricollis (assembly GCA_013399945.1). Classification (NCBI taxonomy): domain Eukaryota; kingdom Metazoa; phylum Chordata; class Aves; order Passeriformes; family Ploceidae; genus Ploceus; species Ploceus nigricollis. The sequence continues at coordinate 758,122 of VXBC01010531.1, forward strand.
CGTACAGAAGATACGACAGACGCACATCACAAAATGCAATACAGACACAAGTTCTTCAAAAATATAAAATGCTCAGATCCAAGCAGATGGCTTACTTCATCGTGTTGATGTATAAAAACTATTAAAAATACTAACTCCTATGCAAAATTAAAACTAATAGCTGTGTTTTCTCTAAATTTATATTCTTAGTATTTGAACAATATTTAATCTATACTTCTCCAAATTTAATTATTTAAATTAAAGGTGGCACTTATATTTGGATATTTAAGAATAGTAAAAATATAAAGCAATTGTTATCCCTTATTCCTGGAATACTTTAATTGATGCTCAAGTTAGAGACAGTTAACTGACAAAATTTATACTAACTTATAAAAATGTTTCCTACCTGTGTTTTGTGCGATTTTACCTATGAAAATACTTAGTCACTCATCTATACAAACTAAATTTTTTGACAAATAGAGGAAAAAGAGAAATGATACTGACATTTTCATGTGAAAATGCGAAGTTAGTTCTTATTTAGAGTACTGAAATTGGATAATACATGCATGAGTCGGAACAAATGCTCTCTTCAACAAAGATCTGACAGATATTTTAGGTCCCTCTTGTAGGTACTCAATAATAAACTTATGTTAAAGTAGATAGTGCATGTTTTCTGCCAAAATTTGAAAAAATCTATCCTGAGAGTTTTTTCTGCCTGTATGTACAGCACGTATGATGGATATTAAGAAATCAATACTGTGGAAAGCGTTTTGCTCAAATGGCAAAGAATTCAGGCTCTTTATCTCCTGAGTACACAAGCAGACAAGATGATTTTGCTCCAAGTTACATTAAATGAACACTGTGGAAGCATCACATCCTGTTGACTGATTCTTCTGAGCAAATGTAAGTAACTGCTTGGTTTATCATGGTCATTTCTGAAGCTTTACATGAGTTTGCTGAACTCCACAGCACATTAACTTCTTACAGGGATAATTACAGGTTTGAGCAGTACGCAATTTGTACAGCATTCACTGACCTCCAAGCTGACCTTGTTCAGGGCAAATTCATAGGTTGTCATAAACCCCATTAGACATGCCTAGTTTGAGGCAAAACCTTTCCAGACTATAGCTGTTGTAGACAATATGACATTTGAAATCATTCCACTGAAGTATCTGTAAGTGCTACTATATCCTCCAAATATGATCAAACTAGCTCATATCATTAATTAAGACCTCCCCGCTAAAGAATTTGTGAGAAAACCCCTTAAAGAAAGCCCTATATAATTTTAAAAGTTAAACCAGAGATTAATGATTTAAAATGGTAACTGACTGTACGTTCACATGCATTTTCTACAAATTTACACATGGTCACAATTACCAGGCATCAAGCTAGAGGCAGACTACCTGAAATAGCTTCAACCAAGTAACTGAAGGCTAATAATTAATTCATTAGACAGCAAAAATGGAGGACCATGACAACAGAATAGCTTACATTGAGCATAAAACTACTTCAAACCCATAGTTATAATGCTAAGTATTATACTGGAATTTTGTCATCGATTTTTAGAATCAATGTGGAACTTGAAAGATTTTGCAGTTAAAATATATAATCAGTAGTAAAACAGAGAATTAGTTTTCAAAGACACTAACTTTGTCCCAAATGATGGTTATGCTGTCACTAAGGGGGAATTACATATGTGTGTGACTTCCAAATAGAAAGGAGACAAAAAAAAATCAGCACTTTTTCAGTTCAGTAAAAACATAAGGCAAATAAAAGAAAAGTTTGTAAAGACTGTGTTGAACTATTTAGTCTATGTTTTTAAAAGACAAATCACTGATCACCTCTCAGCATATTGGGACTTGCTTGTAGCTGGCAGTGACAGGTAAGCAGCTACAAGCCAGCTGATGCTGCTGCGCCAGCTGGCGGGGTTTGCCAGCTGCCTGTTGCTTCTCCAGATTATGAATGTATTGTTGTAACGGATGCAGCATCTTCTGGCTTAGTGACAACATTGTGACTGCTGATCATAATGAATTTACTTCACTGATCCATAGCATTATTTGATTTTTGTGGGTTTTTTTTTCCCCCCCTATTTTTTAATGTTAAGTTAGCTGATTTGCTGTACACAAGTGTCTCATCTACATCTTTCAAATCTTTATAATCTAATTAAAAAGTGAAGATATACCAAAGTTTGAATACAGTAATAAATTATTCTGTCATTCCCATTAGAAGGTGTTTCGCTAATGTAGCCAGAAATGTATTTCATTAAATACTATACAGCAGACGTTACTGTTTTGTCAAACTGCAATGTCTATATTCTGTCCAAGACACTTACTGGTGCTGAAATCTGAAGAGATTCAGTTTACTTTAGCGATTAAAAGGTAAATCCTTCCTCCTGGTGGTGCATGGATTCCTTTCATAATATTTAAATTTACTGAGAAAAGCCATAAGCTAAAAAGCTGTCCTGCATATTACAGCATTTCCCTCCATTCCCACTCACCAACTTTTACAGCAAATCAACAGCCTGGACCCATGTTTGGATTGCTGAAACCCTGTTCAAACACAGGAAGAATATCCTGCACAAGAAGCCAAAGTATGTCCCTCAAGCCACTCTGCATAAACACTCAAGAGCTATCAATGAAATTTCAGAAGCTTAAGACTAGACATTGTCTCTCATATTCCTTCCTATTCAAGGGAGAGCCAAATTTAACTATGTTTTCCTCAACATGGATGAACCATAGCTTTATATTTTTTAAAGTCTATTTACAATTTTATTAGTTTAAAAGTATCACTACTTTTAGCCTTTTTCTGAAGTACACACAAATGACAATTTATCAGGTTCAAATAGGAGGTATGAATGAGCTAGTAAGAAACTGATCTCAATATCTTTACTCCTATCAAAACTGCAAAAATAAGACAAATTACAAAATAGATATTCATCATGTGGATAATGTCTATATTCTACATGACTTCAGGGCTTTGTGATAAACAAGGAATGCCAGTTATTTTTCTCAGCACAGCGTAAAATATAAAAAGAAAGTGAGAGTGCCTCGGACGAGCATGCACTAGCATTTTACCACTTCTGCTTAAGTTTGAACACTTTATTATCTTATGAGGACAGCTGAAGACAGTCATTGTGTTTCAACCCTGCAAAGCTTCCAACATTTTCTGCAATATCTGCCTTTCTTGCGGAAACACAAAATTTATTAATTGTAATTCCTCATTTAGTCAGATGGACAAAAAACTTGCTGACAGGCATATCCCTTTCAGTTAAAAAAATGCAATTCACTCAAAATATTGACACTCTTTGTAAATGAGAACACATGTTAATAATTATGTGAAGTCTGTTAGAGATAATAGACAACAGAAAAGCCATTATCTTTAATGTCCTCCTGTGTCTTTGAAATTATAATCATTGCACTAAAGGGCCAAAAATGATTGATGGACTTTCATTTGGAGCATACACCTGACACAAATTACTTGACATATACTCGTTTTTTTTTTTGTAAGATGAAGACAGAGTGGCATCAAAACTATTCAGCTATCCTGTTTCTTGAAAAAGTATAGAAAATACTTGAGTTTTTGAGGATAAATTACTAACAAGTGCTCAAATATATTGGAAAAACTAACACAATGTCAAAATTCATGTTAAATCTAGTAATGGAGCTATAAAATGTATATGGAAAAAATTGTAGCAAAGAAATCTTCTTTTTTAAATATTTCTTTTTCAAGATTATAGAGCATCATAGCTTAATACATAATGAAAAATGTCTTTTATTTATTTGATTCATATTCAGGTGCTAATGGACTTTTGTTTTCCTCCAATAATTTGAACTTTTCCTAATGCAGATTCAACCACTTCAGAACTATAAAACAACTATGAAATAAATCCCACTCCTTCTATATGCTATTTATTCACCTAGAGTCTCCGGGAAAGTCAGCAATCCTATCTTCTCCATTTCATGGACATCAACTCCAAACATTTACTGCATTACATTACTTCATGTAAGATTATAATGCATCTAGTCTTAATTCAAAAACATTTTTATGAGAGAAGAATTATGTTTTTAATGTTTAAATATGTTGCATAGTATTTTGCTTTAATATTGGGACATAACTAATATATTAATCTAGCCAGTAAATTCTCCCAACCAGAAAAAACGAATTCTATTCTCAAGACATAATAACAAAACCTCAGAAAACCAGTTTTTATCATCATGTACATAATACAGTAGAACACTAAATAAAACATTCCATACATGCAGAGATGATAAATGCACAAGAACAAGAGTTTCCTGAATTATTTCAGAGGGTGTACAGTTGGAAAAAAACCTTAAAAGTTCTTCCAAAGGTGCTACATTTTCCAAAGGGCTGCATGATCAAAGAAGCAGGAGCAGCTACACAGTTTGCAGAGCTTCTAAACCCAGATAAGCATTACCATAACAAATTTCAAGTCTTCAAGTATATATATTTGTGTACTAGAAAGGTACACCTGACCTTCGTTTAACCTATACTGGGTTTACATTGTATCACCATCAAGTGAATGCACTATATTTTTCCAAAATAAGTTATATTTCTAAAAATTAGTAAAGTCACCTTCTATGCAGTCCTTTAAGTTGTATTACCATTGCTGCTTACATTCTTAATTTCTCTTCCTTTATTCCCCCACATACTTATCAGAAGCCTCTAGAAATCAGTGTAACCCAATAAGCCATTTCTGTCTGGCATGAATGCAACAAATTTGGGAATCATGAAAGTGTTTTTGAAAAAAGTATAGCCAGCTGTTTCAATCCATAGGACAATGGACAGAAGGTGGACTTTATGTCTTTTAATTGATTAACAGCGTCAAGATGTTGAAAAGATGCTCAAAATGTCATTCACAGCATTTCTGCACTTCAAGACAGTTATCAATTATATGTGTACCATTCTAAACAAACTTTCCTAAAGATCTCCAAATACAGAAATACAATTTCCCTAGCCAATTTTTTCTGCATTCCTTTGGTATCCTTGCTCTTAGAAAGCTTTTCATAATTTTTCCTTACAGCAGCTGCATGCACTTGATTACACTTATACTGTGTCCCAATCAACCTTCTCCTTTCTAGACTAAACAATCATAATAATTTGGTTCTTTCTTTAGAGACTACTTCACTTTTCATCATTCTTCCTCTTCTTGACTCTTTACAGCTAGCAAATTCTTAATGAAGGGTTGTAGTGCCTAAATCTAGATAAAGTTCAACTGAGACATGGCTGAGTAGTGTCTGGCAAGCAATACTTCTTGATCTATCAGAGTTCTGCTTTTCATTTTTAGTATTACCATGATTTGACAATTCATGTTCCTCTTGTGAGTTACTATAATGCACGACTCTTTCTGCTGAACTATTAGCAGTCAGTTAGCCAGCTGTATTCCATCTTATTTTTTAGGTAGCTGAATATTTTTAATCATATTAACCTTGTGGTTAATTGCATTAGCTTTGTGCTTATCTTTGTCTGTCAGACCAGACCTCAGATACATGAAAGCCTTGTGAAGGATCTACTTCAGTACATTTGAAGCCTCTCGCAAATAAGTGGTGGCTGCAGAGTTAGCATTCTGCTATCCAAGAAATAAGTGAAAATACCAAGCTAACTACAACCAGCAGAGAAGTCCACTGAGTCCTCAGTGTGTTCTTCTATTTGTACAGTGAGTATATATATATGCATGAATAGAAATATTATTGATGATATACTGAAATATTATTCATACATTATAAATATTCATTTTATGAAACATTTATTATATTGTAATTATATAATATATATGAGAATAAATATATATGTATAATATGAATATGTACTCAGAAGTTTGCTTTCTGAGCATAACTTGACAAATGGTACTGGAAAATAGACCAGCCATTCTATTTATCTTAATCACAGAATCAATGATGTTGAAAGAGATTTCTGACATCAAGTCCAACCTACGACTGAACACCACCACGTCAATCAGACCATGGCACTGAGTGCCACAGCCAGTCTTCCCTTAAGCACCTCCAGGGATGGTGACTCTGCCACCTCCCTGAAGAGTCCATTCCTAAGGCTAATCACCCTTTCTGTGAAGAAATTCTTCCTAAAGTCCAACCTAAACCTCCTCTGGTGCAGCTTACATAGGACACTGAGACATTTCTGGCTGAAAATGGCAGGTGTCTATCAGCTGTAAGTAAAAAAAAGCACAGGATATGGTGAATTTTTTAATCTGTGTTACCATACAGTGTCTACTACCTGGAAAAATGGGTAAGAACAGAACAAACTGAAATTTCTATAGGCTTTCCATAGAAGCATTCATTTCACAGCCTAAGCATACAGATTATTCCAACTGGTTTCACAAAACTAGTAAGTCTGAGAATAAACTGAATAATATTGCTTTATTTGGAATTGCAAAAGAGTTAAATGAGAAACAATTACCCTCTAATTCAAAAGATAAAATCTTACTTCCAATTGAAAAAGGAACTTGACTGTAAGGCACTGATGTAATTCTCACTCAAGGAGCAAAGTACTGAATAATCGTGTTTTAATAAGCAGACCTGCACCATCTATTGGTCTGTCATTTCCCTAAATACCAAAAAAGCTGAACTTCCTTTGTGTAAGATGCTATGAAATAAGGCATAGTTTGTGCAGAGAAGAGGTTTAGTGTAGGGAATGGGTCAGTCTTACAGGTATCATTAAATAAAACAGCTTAACTATTTCAAACACAAGCTACACCTCATTGCTGTACCTATATCTTGCTCTGGAAGGTTCTTTTAATGAACATGAAAAAGGAATTTATAAGTAAGTACATAATGACACAGCATCGGCTAAATCTGTAATATATAATGAGCTTCATAAGATTCATGTTTCTTAATGTCTGTAGAAAGCATCTTTAACCAGACTATACAATTCCCTATAATGTGACACTGGTACCATTTTTAAGACCAGACAAATTTATGTACTGAAACAAAGAAAAAGATTCTTGCTAAAATCCTAGTAAATATAATTGTTAGGAAAAAGGCAAGAAACTTTGAGAGCCAAAAGAAGCATGAGAAACCAGAAATGAAACGAGCCAAAAGGACAGCTTTATATTGAGCTACAGGAGCTCTCTGTTATTATCTACTAATAAATCTTCCTGTAAGTAAATAAAATGCCTCTCTACTACTGTATCATTTGCAGCCCACCAAAATTGATCCACTGGAGCCAGCCTGCACATATCTGAGCTTTCAGAGAGACAAAGAAAAACACAGGACCATCTAAAAGGGCCAACTGTCTGTAAAAACATTCAGCTGCTACGAGTCATTTAACTTGAGGTGAAAAAGACAGGATACACTAAAAGAAAATGCTTCTGTACTCAATTAAAATTTTCCTTGAATTCTTAAAGCAGATTTATTTTTGATTTTTAGTTTGACCAAATGATGGAATGTTTCACACTACTGACCACAAGTTTTGTAAATTCTCATGGAAAACCCTACAGTTCCCATGGTTTGTAACGCCATGATCACAATCCCATTGGTCTTCCAAACTAAAGACATGGTAATAGATATAATTCTGAATTTATTTCTAAGGATATTTATTTTTGTATTTTCCCACAGTACTTGAAAGGAACCTTTTTAATTTCATTAATTTCAGTAAAATATCCACTGTCTTAAAATAGTAAGTTTACCTTTAATAACAAAGTAGAATATTTAAAAGATTGGTAGAAATAAAAAAGATGTCCTTGTATGAAAATACACTGGTTGCTCACAAGAAATAATGCATATTATTATAACAATATGTTCTGTAAGTATTACCCAATTCAATTTTGGATAAGCCAAAAGAGATCACTACAAAATCACGCTGCTCAAACAAATAAGTTAGTTTACAAAGCAGCAAGGAAAACACAATTTCATCTTTCAATATACAGGTCTAATTCTGTACCTGGCTTGCTGTCATCCCCTTGGAGAAGTAGATATACTCTCTTAATTACTGATATTTTGAAATAAAAAGGCAACTATTTGTACATATTAATTCCCCATTCAAGTTACACTGATTAAATTATTTGAAGTTCTTTAGAAACCTGAATTTCCTATTACATAATTCTTTCTGAGAAAAGCAAATTAATGAAATGTAAAAATAAATATTAGATAGAAGGCATAAGATATGTGACCTAACTGAATTTATGGATACAGCTGCTGCGACATGTCACATTCACTTCAAGCATTTTTCAAGTAAAATATCTCAAAATATTTTTCACAGAGATGTTCATGCCCAACTTCAGTCTAATATTTGAAGGACTGTAACGATTATTTCTTTGGTGTGCATTTACAAATGCCCATGTCCCCAAAAGCATGTCCCCATCCAGGCCCCATTTTCAATTATTTACTTTTTGCATTGCATGAATTTGAGTTCTATAAATTCTACAGCCTTACTGATACTTCTCATTAGCTGTTGCATTAAGACACAATATAGGGAATTTATGATCAAAGATGTTCTGAAAGATCTGAAAGTCCCAACATGTACACGTTTCACGTTCTATGTATTATAAAACTGAAGGTAGCAAGCACAGCTCACATTCAAAGTGCCCTCTTGTGGTTCCAAGCAGGTAAACTCAAAGAGATTTAAAACACAATAAATGTTTCAGTAGTTTCTGGTGTGTAATCGCACTGTTTTAGGAAAACAGTATTGATTATTATTCAGTCTAGAATTTTTCTGGCAGCAAATACTACTAATGACATCTCTTTTTCCAATCTGCACATCCCAATTAGCAAGTGCCAGCTGCCTCTGTAATGGATCGTGTCTAAAGCCGACTGTATCTGCGCTACAGCAATGACACAGCTACTGCACGTAGCTTTGGCCTTTAAAGGCATGATTGTCCTGCCCCTTCCTGACACAACTCCTTAGATATACTGGAAAAAAAATTGGCATTCCTTATTCAAAATGTTGCTTTAAATTTTATTTTTCCAACAAAATTAATCTCAGTGGAAGAGAGGTTCCTAGAGTAACTAATGACAGGCATTAATTATACATCAGCTCAAGGGCAAATAATGGCCTGAAATACTGGCAATGGCACTTTCATATATTAATTAGAACTGTAATTCCATTCTTCTATACAGTATTTTTTCTACCTCACTGGGATGTGGAACTTTCATTATCAAAGGCAAAAAAACTTCCAAGTTATTTTAAAAATAAAATAAATAAATTAAAAAAAAAAACTTCCAAATAATAGCCCTGCATTCTCAAGCAAAAGAACTGAATCAGAAATCCACAGTTTTCTTTCTTGCTCATTCACAAAAAATCCAAAAATTAAAAGGGAGTTTTCTCAAAAAGAAAGACTAAACAGTATCACACACACAAAAAAAGACAAACAAAGAAACAATAAATACCTTTTTGGCCTTGTGTTTTTTTTCATAAGTCTCTGATAATGGTTTTCTTTTTTCCTGAGTGGTATCTTTGGAGAATAAATATTCAAACTCAGTAGTGTCAAGTATATCAGGTTCTTCCAGTGATTCCCATAATGTTGGCATAGCAGTTTTCCTATAAAGTGAAAGGTAATAATAAAATTTCTAAATATTATGAGAAAGAGTAATAGATCTAACCATAATAGATGAAAATCCATGATAGATTTAAACTCAAAGCAACACAAAGAGCATTCCTTTCCTATACCTTGCTCTTGTAAGGACCCAAAAGTTTTTCTATTAGTTTTAGTTATTAGTTTCAGCTATTTAGTGAAATAGCTGAATAACTAACTAACTGCTAGACTATGCACCATTCCTATTGTACCATTCTATGTGCAACAATGGCAGCTTGTGCAAATATATGTCAAGAGATTTCTGGCACTTCAACTAGGATTAGAAGTACTCCAAGGTCAGCTTTTTTGAGAAATTCTTAGTAATCTATTTAGACCTAAAAAAATAAACAATATCAACAAATAGTGAACAAACTTTATTCAAGCATATTTAAAGAGTGTTTGGGGGAATTTGTATATGAGCTGATTTACTTCATGTTATCCACAGATGTTGTATCCTCATATTTATCTTTGCTGTAGTTCTGAGAAACTAGAGTAATTATGTGGCTTATATTTTGGGAGACTAGCCAGTATTCTTCTCCATTCAACCAACTGCAAATTTTAAATGTGGATTATCTTTCCTTCTTTTTTTGCCTTCCAAGACTAGATTTAGTTCTGGATCAGTTGGGAGCTTGTTTACACAATCCTCTAGTTTTAATTGGATTAGGGGAAAATAATATGTAGTGCTACAACCATTGTACATCAATTCTGAAAGGGCTTTGTTTCAAAAATTTCAATGTTTCAGGAAAATATGTGGGACAAAACTTCTGAGTGTTGTCTGTTTATCACTAGAAGGTGGGACCACATCTTCCAGCAGATGTCACTAAAAGGCAGTGAAATTATTTGCAATTAAAAAAAAGTGATGAAAACCACTATAAAATACAAATGGCTGATGTCACTAAACATAGATGTAATATGCAACAAAATGGAATACCTACCAATTCAAAAGGAACCAATTTTTTTTATTTTTCAAATTTAGGGGTTTTTTCCTACTTAATACTCAACTGTCTACTATCATGAATGTTTAAGGAACTTTTCATTTTTTTTCTAATAGCATCTGCTGATGCAGCATATTCCGTGTCACAGGACATGCTTAGAGCTCCACAGCTTCGCTCTTCCTGATATTAGTTGCTGTTCCTGAACCAGGACAGTTGTGTGAGCAATACTGAAGAATGAAGGATTCTTTCTGGCTCTGTAACAAGAAGTTCTGGACAGCTTCTGATCTGAGCAGCAAATCTTTGAAGAAATTTCCAGTTCTAATACAGACCATGAAAATGCTGGACCATTACATCTGGTGACCAGTAGTTCATCAGAATGCTATGAATTATCCCTTACCTTGCAAAAGCTTGGTGAACTAGCACTGTCTCAGAAAGAAAACTTTTATTTAATTGATTCAGTGGGAAGAATTTCAATACAGTTTATTTATGGACCAACTATCAAACCAACTATGGACCAACACTATGAAACAATTATGCTGAAGAAGTACTGGGAAAGTAAAACCAAAATGTTCAAGCTTCCTGCTCCAAAATATTTCAATTCTGAAAAATTTTAATTTTCAGAAAATTTTAGTTCTTTTTAATTCTGAAAAACTAAGAATATACAACTGACATTTTAGAAATTCCTTTGTTCCTGTCAAATATTTTATATAAATATTAACACCTTACAATGTTTTATTCCACCAGAGTAATGGTACTTTCTCATCAAAATAAATTCAGAGCTGTAAAGTAAAATAAAACTCATATTTAAATCCACTTAATTGCAGATATTTACTTCAAATGTGTTTAAATATAATAAAGAAACCTGAAAATAAAATATTATTATAATATTAAATAATTTAAATAAATACATAATTTATAAAAATCATTATTACAGGATAAATAAACTATAATAAATAATTTCTAAAAATTACAGTATCTTATAACAATAATAATATAATAATAAAAGTAATATACTGTATGTATATATGGTATAGCATATATAATATTATGATGCATTATGGCTGTAAGCCATATCTAGTAATATAATTTAGCTTATTAAAATGCTTAAATTTAGCATCTTGGTAACTGCTGCTAGGCTAAACATAATTTTGAACACAGATAATAATGGTTTGAACTTTTAAGATCCAATTAACGATGTAATTTCATTACTTGCATTAATAAAGGACCTGAATTAAGGAACAACTCTTATTAAAATAAAATAGTCCATGTCACTTAAGCATCCCCCAAAAATCCTTTTTGATCCATCTCTCCTAATGAGCTCTATATTACAGTAATAAACACAAGAAGGAAAGTCAGAATCA